>WWET01003967.1:120658-144603 GCA_011038615.1 Limnodynastes dumerilii | reverse complement strand
TGTGTGTGTGTGTGTATGTATATGGCGCGCACTGTGTGTGTGTGTGTGTGTATATGGCGTTCACTGCGTGTGTGTATGTATATGGAGTGCACTGTGAGTGTACTGTATATATGTATGTAGGGTGCACTGTGTGTGTGTGTGTGTATATGTATATGGAGTGCACTGTGAGTGTACTGTATATGTGTATGTAGGGTGCACTGTGTGTGTGTGTGTGAGAGAGATATATAATAGAAAAAACTAGTAAGCGGTATATTAGACACCAAATATAAAATGCAGTGCACAAATAAAATAATCAAAGTTGCCCAAGTTATTACAATATGATATCTCTTTATTAAATTAAATCATAATACCATAAAGCATATACACCCACAAAACATCGACAGTCCTGTTCTATATAGAAACAATCAATTTGTAGATGAAAAGACAAACAGTAGAAAAATAAACTCACACAATGCTCCAGTAAAGGTGGTGTCACATATATGGTATACACTCACTGGTATCCCACACTCTCGCTACCTCCAATACAAGACTTAGTTACAGTTTACCTACAAATACTCGGGGTGCTGCCTATTGGATGTTTAACAATTTATAGTTTAGGGCAGGGACTAAGGGCCCCAATCCTCAAGATCCAGAGATCCAGAGAGATTAGCAGCAGTCTAGATCCGCTCCTAAATTATTGTTGGAAGTTTTACATTTAATATAATTTAGTACAAAAAGTGTAGTTTATAAGATCCGTATTGGTATAACTGACATTGTAAGAGATATCTAGATCACGTGGAAAAGATCCAACATGAATTCTAAGCAGCATATAGATGTTATTTCAAAAAGGGCCACAGGGTCCCCAGTCGTGTATGTTTGTAACGTCAAAGATTATCATTACACCATAAATGATTAGTTGAAAACCTTCCAAAAAGATGACAATTTACCTTGGGTGCACTAAAGCCACATGAGCTTGGTTATCACGCATTCACATAGCAGATCGCTAGACCGTTGCATTTTAGTGAGCAAAGATACACCATAAGAGAACCTAAAACTATATTTAAAGATAGATCCATATCAATTAGTGATGGGTCTTGAAAGGAGCAATTGAGTTTACTTTATATGGGTTTTTCTTTAATGTTCATTTATATTCCATTTTTACCCTTTTCATTTTGAATAAATGAAAACTTGGAGGACAACAATTTAAGGAACTTTTATTAATAAAATATGAATTCCTAAATGGTCTTATGTGTGGTTAGATGGTGCTTAAGAACACTACTGACAAAGCTTAAGTTAAAAATGTAAATGTAATTACATAAATGTAATACAAAAATTCATGTTCATGAAAATTCCCCATAGGCTACTTCAGGAAGAGAATTCACTGTGGATTTAAAACAATGGTAAACTCTGAGGATTGTTGCAAGTAAATTATTTTAAAATCGTTATAATATAAATGTTTTATTTTAGCAGACGTAAAGACCTGCACGTTTCCCTGTTAGAGTGTATCCGACCCTCAGTTTGGTGCTGGTGGCCACTTTTTCGAGGGTTGAACCATACAATTTGTTCTTTGGGCAATCAGACCAAATATATACTATATATATGCTATTTGTGCTGATTATTCACTTGGGGGCACAGAATTTTATTTACTTATTCTGTTATACAGAATTAAATGTTCTGAATGAGTGAGTTTCATATACAGCATATCAATGGGATACCAAGCTCTTTAGCATCTGGAAGACAGTACTGAGATAATGTAAATGAAACTTAATGTTTCGGAAACTCTGGCAACAGGATGCAATGTGTCTCCAGAAAGCACCATGGTGCATTAGATGCATGACAGCCAAGTGCCTGCTGTCAGTGTAACGCTTTCTATATTTATCTGTGCAGTTATGAAGATAAATTAATATAAAGTGTAAAGATGAACTGAAAGACCAGAGTCATTTGCTTCCAACAGATTAGGATCTTTTTCGGTCATTTGGTCGATTATTACCGTATTTCCCCATGTACAAGATGCACCCCTGTATAAGATGCACCTTAATTTTGGGGTCCCAAAATTAAAAGTGCATCTTGTACATGGGGAAAAGCTCTCTCCCCGCTTTCAGGTTTCTTACCTTTGCGGATCATCCACCGAACGGGACTGCGGCCACTATATGACGTCCTGCGGTAGCTGAGACTGGGAAATGAAGTTCCGCAGTCACAGGCTGTCACAGCCCACGGTCCCAGTCTCGGACTTCATATTGTGGTTGCAGTCCCGCTCGGTGGATGATCCGCAAAGGTAAGAAAGCTTTGGAGGAGAGGGAGCTGCAGCATAGACATCATTTTAACAGATGTGCAGCCAACAGAGGGTGGGAGGCAGATTAGAGATGCTTTCATTTTGAATTCTTTTACATGAGGTTTATAGTTATAAAAACCAAAATCCAAACCAAAAGTTTGCTATAATAATTTTTTATACACCGTATTTCCCCATCTACAAGATGCACCCTTGTATAAGACGCACCTTAATTTTGGGGTCCCAAATGGTAACCCCCCTGTATAAGACGCACCCTGTTTTTAAAGACCCTATTTTTCAAAAAAAGGTGCGTCTTATACATGGGGAAATACGGTACTTATGAAGTCCACCCTTTATCCAATGCAATTCTACAATCTTCATTGCTCTGTAGTCAGAGAAAGGAATGGGTACAGAGTTTTTCAGTATGCCTGTACTGTGATTTCGTTTCTACCTCTCTTTTAGTAAGAGCTGTCAAATCCAGCTCTCCAGCTACACATTAAACATGTCATTTTTATTATTGTTGTTTGCTGCCCTTTAACTACACAGGTTACCCACTGCTAGGCTTTGAATGGGAAAGTGCTGTTTATTTGTGTGTGCAGTAGCTGCACGTACGTTAGACTATTAAAAACAAATACTGATATGGGGCTCATGTGAAAACAACAAATAGCTGCAGTATTTTTTAAGTTATGGAGCCTTCTTGCTGAATGGAAAGGGAACAAAATAATCTTGCTATTTACATGTAAATGTGTCTCTGGTGAGAAGAAGGCAATTTACTTAAATAAAGCTACAAAGCCAGTCACTTGTTTCACTGCAGGCTTCAAATAAGCCAGTTGACTTTATATGAGTTTTGCATCAACATTAAGTTGTTTATTGTTTTTTTTTTAACATAGTATTGTAGTGTTAATTTAAACAACAAGATGATTACAACTGTGCCCTACTTAAGAATAAAATATTCTCCCCATCCATGTTTCATGTTATTGTCTTTGATGTGTTAAATAAAAATAAAAAATCTAGGACTTTTACTCCTGTGGCTCATATAAATATATTTCTTGCACTCTTGATATAAAAATCAGGCATACAGTAACATCACATCTAGGGGCGATACCTGTTACCACCACTCTCTGTGACCAATTTATGAAACAAGTAGATGTGAAAATCTTTCCAGAACGCTAGACTCACTACTTCAGTTGTTTATCTATTCTCTTATTAGCTTAACAGAGTAGTTACGTGTGTGAAGTCCGTCCGCTAGTGGTTACGCAGCGTAATGTTAAGGTAGGGTATGGAAAGCGTAAGGCGCCTAAAATAGGTACATGAGAGGGGTGTACCAAGGGGAGTGCATCGAAGGTACGCTAGCGTAAGTACGCAGCGTGGTAAAAGTGTAGCTCACGATCTGGCCCATGATGATGGATAAGGTATTTACAAAAAAATAGCATTTTAAATAAGGTATCTGTGATATATTGTTACATTCCATCTTAACATATTCGTAAAGTTATTAGAAATGGCCAAATCCCGAGATGTCTTCTTGCCATGACCAGTCCGTTATCCTCTATTTCCTCCAGCAAAGGCTATTCTTGTCTCTGTATCAGCCTACCTGCAGTTCCAGCTACCACCTGAGAGGCCGCTGTTCTCTCCAGCCCTTGGGTCAATTGTCAGGTGTCTGTTTTTCATTGGGCCTGATCCAGAACTACGCTTCCCCGTGATTTTACGCGTGGCAGAGACGTAAAATCGCAGATTCAAACGCACTGCGCATGCGCACCATAGAAAAGACGCACATTCACTTAGCGTAATTGTGAACGTATGGGAGATTCACGTATGTCTCACGTAAATACTTACGTGTGGGCATGCCAATTTTACGTGAGACAACAATACGTGCGATTTACGTGGTGAAGTAGGTGGAGGCTTGTATGTAAAGTGTACAGTATGGGCGTGCTAAGCGGCGTACGTTCATGTAGTCTATACGTCCGTTAGCGGACGTACGTGGTTACGTGAGAAAAAGTTAAGGTAGGGTTTGGGAAGCGTATCTTGACAAAATACGTACGTTCAAGGGGTGTGCCGAGGGGAGTGTAGCGAACTTACGTGTACAAAAATAGCTCATGATCAGGACTTACATAAGGCCCTCCAGCTTCCGCTACTCTGCTGAGCCTTTACCATGCCCCCGGTAACCCAGACCCAAACCCCCAACCAGTCAGTCTGTGATATGTGGATTATATTTGGGCTTCCCTACATATACCTTATTAATTGTGCTCATTACATTTGTTTGTTACCCCTTATTCATTCATTCCAAGCAGCGGCTATCTTAAAAGTTCATACCCCTGCGGGACCCAGGGTGCATTGCAGTGCTGTGACAAGTCATTCATGGCTCACCACATTACTGCTCCCAACCACCCCTACGGCAGGGTATTTAAACTACCAGGTTAACTGGAGCAGTTACCCAAGAGAACAGCCTGGATCCCACTCCCACCAATGATACCCACTGCAACAGCCCAGTCTTGGGCTGTGAAGATTTGTCCCACACCACTAGACCACCAGAGTGTGCCACCAGTGTTCGTACCCCATGAGCAGTGGTAGGTGAATTGATGACAACTGAGAGCATTAGGCCCTGTATTAGTTAGTGGGGTACTAGGCCCTTGTAGAACAGGGCATTAGGCCCTAAAGAGTGAGTTAGTATAACAGGTGTTTGGCGTAGCAGAGCACTAGGCTCTGGTTGAGTAAGTAGGGTTGGGCACTTGGCCCTGGTTGTTAGAAGTGAGATGGGCTTCTTGTTAAAGTAGGAGCAGTTCAGGCAGAAGGTGGGCTCTAGGCCCTGGTTAGGTTAGGTGTCTGCAGGTCACAAGGTGGCAGAAAGCGAGACTCTGGAGGTAAGCAGTCTTTTGCTGGTGTGGCAGTTGGAGACAGAATTGCCTGTCAAGTTGACAAGAAGTCACGGTAAGAATTAGTCTCTGTCTATTAGTGTACATGACTCCCTCTTTCCACAGGTTCAAATGGAACCAGAAGGTGTAGAAAAGGTTCTGTTCTGTTCACCAGGTATTCACAAAGAGGAGTTAATCTGAGGCCTTGATGAAGATGACGAACACCTCGTCAATGTACTTATTTCCCCCATTCTCTCCTGAAGGCAATCATCAGGTGTTAGAACTTTATTAATGCTGCTTTCCCTTGCAAATTGGTCAAGCATCATACCTGGAGAGGAACAGCGCGTCTCCTCCTGCCGTTCTTCAGGATCTGGTGGGAACCTCTGGGTGGGGGCGGGTCTGGGTTTGTTCAGATTGCAGGCCATAAGGATACCACCTGTTACATGTCTTCTCTTCTGGTTTATTCTTTGCTGCATATGTCTTTGTCTCTCTCTTTTCCTTGTGTGTCCTTGTGCCTTGTTTAATCCTCTTACATGTCTCACCCGGAGGAGGCCACCAGGGAGTGATTGAGTAATTGGGGGCTGGATGTTGCTCTCACATCCTAGGCTTCCAAGAACTCCAATTCTGCATCAGTCTTCATATGCCCTTGCATTCTCCATCTTTGACGCTTCTTCCACTCCTTCTACATTATCTTCTCTTCATGTGGTCTTGATCCATTGTTGTCTTGGCACACACTGGGAGGTCCTTTATGCTGCTACTTGAAGGCAAGGCCGGAGACATGGTGAGCCCGTATTTACTCACTGTGGTTACAGTCTCCAGGAAGGGTTCTCCCCAGGGCGCAGATTCTAAACAAGAGCCAGGTATTCACTAGAACCCCTGATGGTGGGGTTAGTCTTGGCTGCTGGCACCTGATAGGTGATAGCCTCCAAGGAAAACCTGTAGTGTAAGTTCCTGGACTGTAATCGGTACACACACGACCTGGAACCCTTATATAATTCAGAATGCAGGAGCCCTTGCTCACAAGAGATAGGCAGGAACCTGAGCACAAAGAGATGCAGGCTAGAACCCTTGCACACAATATAGCTAAATGGAACCTACACACTGAGAGAAGGTGGTAATAATAAACAAGAGTGAAAACTAGAGGTATGAGATAAATACAGGCATGGGACAGAAAACAGGCAAGGACCTCAACAGGCACTTGACCCACTGATAGATGACACACACAGAAGGTACCAGGAGGCAGCAAAGGCAAGACAAGTCGGAGATGTAATACAGCACACGGCTTACAGGGGAGCAGAGCCCGATGGGCTGATTCTCACACACACACTGGTAGATGGACACAGCGGTAAATATTAAACACTGGAGATAGACTCATGGGGTAGAGACACAGGGAGAGATGATAACACCAAATGTACACTACAACAGATGGAGCCCTGAGACTGGACTTCACATGCTGAGAGATGGTAAATACAGTGTGCACACAGACAGGAGAGGAGCAGATAAAACACTCACTCAGTAAGCACAGACAGTGTGAAATGGAAAACACACACACCACTCAACAGAGGTGAATGAGCAGTACCGGCCCAAGACCGAAGCTGTCAGATAACCGCACGCTACACACAGATAATGGGGCAGACAACAGAGACAGAGAGGGCAAGGGTAACACCAGGAAAAACAAAAGGACAAGAAGCACAACACAATCCAAGGCAGACACACAAAAGAATGTAATCAGAACAACAGGCAAGCTCAGGAAACCAGACGCTACAGCCAACAATGAGGTTTCCCAGGCTCAGGCTATTAAAGTCCACTCTTCCAATCAGCTGCAGTGATCAGGCACACCTTAAATGATTATCCAGCAGCTATGAGGCACACAGGACCCAGACTGGGAAACTTCACATGCTGCTTTGTTTAGCTCTGCAGCGTGTAACAACTGGGGCCTATTCCATTCGATCTGCCGATGCCAGACGGATTTTCCATGAGCTAACAACCATCTCAGCAAAGCACCTTCTGCATTGATCTATGCAGGGCCGGATTAACCACAGGGAAATTGGGGCCACACAAAGGGCCCCCACAAACATCCAGGCTTCAGCATTCATACATCTCTCTAGGATGATGGATGCCTGCAGTTCTCTAGGATTGTTGTAATTGATTGAACACTGTATTGTGGCAGCTGCTGTGATAGTGGCTTAGAACGAAGATGTGAACTACTGACATATAGTCTCATACACAGCTATGGGAGCGCTGAAGACTGGATGGTGGAAGTTGTTATAACGCCCGCAGGCTGACTGGGAGATGAACCTGTGAGGTCTCCCAGCCACAAGCACCTTTCTAGCACCTGCTCTATATTAACTTATAAATTGCTTTGAGCAACCTCCATTTTGTGTGTTTGTGTGCTATCCCAAGCGTGTCTGGGATAGCAGCTTAGAGGGTGTGCTGTTTCAGAGTAGCTATTTTGGTTACATCCAAATGCTGATCCGCTTGTCCAACTTAAGGCTGTGTAAGTCACACAATTTCTGCACGGGAGAGGAGAGAGACGGGGGGAGTTCACTCCACTCTTCTGTGTATAATTTAAGACCCCCACACATACGGAAAGTGTCCCTAGTTACTAGTTCATACACAGTGATTTATTTTCTGTCACCAGTTAATATAAAGCATAATAATTATGATAACACACTTCTGTTTTAAGGATCCTTAACTTCTGTGGATATTACATTGAAAGGGGCTTTTTATATACTGCACATGCATGCAAATCCATGTTTACATATCACAACCGATTCTGTGAGTGTTGCCTCTTCAATAATACGCAGTATAGAAATTCCCTCTGTCTATGTTCCATAGAGTCTTCTGCATATTTCTGCATGCTTTAATCAAAAACTTAAGATAGGCCTTTACTGGTCAGAAGTCTGTCAGTCTGGGAGTGGCTAAAATGGTTATGTACAGATGTCTGGGTGGTGCAGCCCAGCCCAAGGACAGAAGATGACTCGGGCTCCATAGTAAAGAGGCGGGGCCTGAGCCTGGATGAATGGGACTAGGCAGATCCAGATGAGACTGGGGGCGGAACTGGATGAGATCGCTACCTGAGAAAAGCTGTACGAGTGCTGAGCACTATGAAGTGCTGAGCGCTGTTTAAAGCTGTCAGCTTCTGAAAGCTTACTCAAAGTGAGGTGGGAGTGGCTGCCACGGGACCCTATTTTCTCCCGGTCCCTTAAATCTATTGCTCAGGGACCTGAAAAAAAAGACTGCATCCCTATACATGGAATTGTTGGCATATACACTAACAGTACAGTTAATAAGTGATGTAATGTACAAATATGGCAAGGAACTCTGGTACTGCAAAGATTAATAGTCCTTCAATATTAATGAAGCTGAGGAATAGAAAGAACAGCATATATAAGGACAGGTTATTAAAAACATGGAAAATGTAGAAAGGTGTGGGAATAAATCAATAAATGTCCATGAAAACACATGCACAGTTTTCAAAATCAATCATTCAACTTCCATTAACCAGCAAAGTCTCTGATGTCCATTGCAATAAGGTAATTAAAGTTCACTGTCAACGTTTGTAAAATATAAAAACCGTGTCAAAGTACATAGTACAGTCCTGCCACAGAGCAATGTGATGTGTAAATGAATGTGCTCTGATCTCACCACAAGCAACTTCACATGATCTTGTTTTGAATGATTATTCATGTGTGAACAAGGCAGGGTCTGTAATACCCTACTATGGGCCGGATCCAGACTTAATAACATCAGGCGACTTACACTAGCGGCATTTATAAGTTAGGCTGTGCTAGTGCATCAGGGGCCTGTTCCAGACCTACGCTGAAGCGCTGTGTGTACTAACGCACGGCGTACCTCCTATGCACTCCCCCTGACACTCCCCCCATCCTGCCGTAGTTACACTGCCTTATGCCAGCTGCAGGATACCCTAACTTTTGGCAGCGTAAATACGGCAGGACGCAGCTACGAACTGCCCATAACTGCTGAGCCCAGCTCTTCCTGACTATTTAGCATGCCTCCCCCTACCTACATTCCTTAACTCTAGCATATTTACGGTGATCGTAAGCTTGGCACACCCCTTCCACCGTAAATACGCTAGAGTTAGGTACACACCATTCCCAATTACAAAATTACCTTCTTACGTGACGAAAAATCTGCCGATCAGCAAAATTGCTGATCTTACGCCTACGCCCGCCATAACAACACCGGCCAACGTTGTTCTGGATCAGCCCCCAGGTCTCTGAACATATGAAATTGAATTCTGTACGTCCGAGCGTTCCATACACACAATGATCCATGCAAAGAAGTTAAGGTAGGGTTATGGACACATAATTCAGCTAAAATGTGCAGGTGAGAGGGGAGCATCATGGAAAGGTTGGCATTCCATCATCCTTCAGGCTGTAGTGGACCACAATTATTGGTAAGCATCCTTTTACATGTCACTGTGACTGTGAATGATGATGTGTATTGTGAATGTTTGCTAAATATATTTTATTTATTTTCAGCTTCACAAATGTCTTCATTGGCTGGTCTGGACGTACACATGGCGCCCGAGTGTTGGCCAATTCGAATCTCTAACACCTTGCTGAGGAAATTAAAGGCGGAAACTTGTTTCCTATAGAGGTAAATATATGTTTTTTATTCTGATGCTTTTATGTGAATCTTGCAGACTATGGACCGTATCCATAGATAGGAGTGAGTTAGGTGAGGTCAGATCTGCACTGAACTCACCCGTCCTGCCCCTACCCTGCCCCCCATTTTTAGGTACCACATGGCACTTATGAGAGCCATAGGGCTACCTTATCTAAGAAAGAAACTCCGCACGGACAAAACCTCTGCCCGCCTCTCCCCCCGCCCTCACCGGTTAATCTAAATCCCTCCCACTTCTACCTAAGCACACACCAAGGCGGCATTATGTTGACTTATGTTGGTGCTGATGTTGAGTAGTTTAGCCAGAAACTCCCTCTGCAGCTCCCTTTCATGATCCAGGAACCGCTACATGCTGGAATCATCCTGCAATTACACGGATTCATCCATTTTTCGCAAGCTGTTAGAACATTACACTATTCATTGCCTTGGTGGCAATTTTCACCTTTCTCAGGCGTTTCTGCTTTTCAAGAACATAAAAAACTAGAAAAAGGGAAATAGAAATAACAACACATTAGGCAAGAAGGGCAATGTGTGTGTGTATGTTTTTTTGGTGCAAAAATATTAAGTGTTGTAAGCCATTGTGCTCTCTTCCCTCCCGCATTGCTTCACGCTTGTGTAAATTTTATACGTTTTTTTCATATTAAGATATGTTTTATAAAGAATTAAATATTGGACTTTTGATAATGAACTTAAAACATGGACATAAACATTGTGTAACAATTGTCATGCTGTCTAGTGTGGATATATGGACAGCATTTACAGACTATATTGGACTTTGGACTTTTAAAGTGAGATACAAAGATAAAGAAATCACATTAAGGATACAAAAGTAAAAATTGCAGTACTTACTATCCCCACGCAAGCCAGAAGATGTGGATGGTTGCTCCTTTACCAACACTGCAACATCATCAGTGACTTTGGTCGGTTCACATGACGCAGGCACAGCACATTCTGAAACTTCTGCCAAGTCGGACTGATCAAATATGCTGGGATCACCGGCAGTACCAGATGATTCCAGCGGTGGGTCATCAAACGTCCATAGGTTGAGGCGAGGAGCGTGATGCAAAGCTTGATTGCGACTTTTCCAATTCTGCAGCAGGCAACGATGATGACAAGGCCACAAGATTTGAGGACACTGTGGGCCGCATTCAGAGAATCGTTATTGCGGGGATTTGTGTGCGTATTTTTATGATCGGATCAACTGCGCATGCGTAGTAACTTTATTTACATAAGTTACGTTGAATATACGCTTGTAAGTGCTTTAGGCACAGGCATGCAAATAGCCCTTGGAGACATACGTGCGGATGGGCGGCGTAGAAATCCGTACTTGAAAATTTACATAAAAGTGGATGGGGGGAGGCATTTAAATGAACGGATGGAGGCACGGTTATAAAGAATCGCACAGAAGGAGCATATATATGCTAGTAAGTACACACGGAAAGAACAGAATGGTCTAGGGAATCATAAGTCACTGACAGCACGTCCGGGAGAGGGGAGTGTCGGGGTTGTTGGTGGGTGTTTCCTTGCTCCGGCCGTGAGTATAATTGCGTACATTAAAGAAACGGATCTCTGAATACGGCCCTGTGTTTCCAAACACTTCATTACACTGATCAATGACCATTCAATACGGCCAGCTCCGCTTCTCCTACTGCTATCAAGCACTTTGGAGTATTGCTTGTGAAGTGACTTCAACTTGTTCACCACCTGCTGCTGGGACTTTTCTATTCCTCTTTCTTTCTGCTTTTCATCTATATTAAAATATATGTGAGCGTCCCTCACAGTGCCCGTGATTTGGGCTTTTATTTGTTCCTCACCTCTGAAGGAAAGCAACTAACGCATATCCTTCTTTCTCCAGTGAGGCATGATGTCTGCTAGGGAGGTGGCAGCTTTAAAATGACATTAATCTCCAATGCCATTAACTATCCAATCAGGTTTTTTTTGTGTGTTTTGATAAATCACTTGGGAAATTTCACATTACCACCTTACCCCTGTTGGACATGGTATAACCCTTCTTTTTTGCTGTGTTGGAATGCCGGGTTATTAAACCCGGGTCGAGAACCCTGGTACCTTTCACATCACCACTCGACCCAGGTCATTGGAGCCTAGTCCCAGGAATTAGACAAGACACACAGGTTTTTAGTGGTGATCTGAAAGGGGTATAATTGTAAAAAAATTGTATCAGGATGTAAATAATAGCACAACTATTTTCATACAGGCAGTAACCTGTGTGATGTGCTTTCATCGATTCACTTGTTGCAAAAAATTCTTTGACCTTTGTATGTTATATAAATGTTTACAACCATGAAGGCAGTATTGCTGAATTCCCAAGTGTTTCTCACATAAGAAATTACAATCAACCACCCAAACTAGTAGGGACCCACAGGTACTAGAAATCCTGTCCCAGTAGTAATGCAAGGTACTGCATCTGTAAGAATCACTCACCCCAGGACAAACAGGAAGCAGGAAGTGAGATAGTGATATAAAAGCTAAATGCATATAGTACAGGGTTGCCGACTTTGTAAAGCTTCCCACCAGGAGGACCCAGGGGGAAGCCATAACTTGCTGCAAGGGGCGGGACTTAATTACGCGTTTTATGCAAAGTGCGTCATTAAGCCCCACCCCCTAACAATCGTTCATGAAATCTCTAGTGTTACATGGGATGGACGGGGCTTGATGACATCATCAAGCCGCGGCCATCCTTAGTAACTCTAGGGATTTCACAGTTGTAATTTGGGTGATCAGGGCTTGCGGGAGCTTTGCCAGCTCTTCCGGGATACTGAGAGAAGTACCCAAATTCCAGGAGTCTCCCGGATATTCGGGAGAGTTGGTAAACCTGATGTAGTATGACCACTGAGAAATAAAATTGTATAACAGACCTATCAGATGATTTATTATTAGGCTTGCTGTTATAATCTGAATATAACAGGCAGTAGTTACACATAAAGGGCCTGATCCAGAGGTACGATGTAGCGCTGAGCGTGCTAACGCTCAGCGTTACATCGCTGACTCCCCCTGGCACTCCCCCTGTGCGGGCGTATGGCCACTTAGCACGCCCCCCCACCCTCATTTACTTACCTCCCCCTTCCCACCAGCACTAACGTGAGCGTAGGGACGCTGGAGGACGTCCCCTCCAGCGTCCCTACGGCGCTACTATGGACGCCCGATCTGGATCAGGCCCAAAGTGAGAATGGACAAAGGGACTGATAAGAAAGGGAAAAAGGAAAGAGAAAGGGGTTAAGAAAGGAATTTCAGTCAAAGACAAATACAGCACATCACATCATATTATATCTTATAATTTCACAGCGTTACCAACCCTGAAATTCCTGAAGACAGAGAGGAGGGATTCAGGCCTGAGGGGGTTTATAAAGCATATTTCCTCAAGCCCTTCCCTCAGGCTGACTGGATCTCCAGAAAAAAATAAGTAAACAAATAAACAACGACCATAAGCCCTGCCTCTTCCCAACTCAGGGTTTAACTTCCTTTGAGTTCATTCTTAACCCTCATTTGTCCTAAAGGGTGTTACCCTCAGCGTTGGTTAAAACAAAACATTTTAGCTGATTTTATTTAATAAAAACTCCCCCACAACTGCTGTCTACAAAGCATTACTGCAGCCTCCTTACACCTTTTGTAAATTTATATTGTAAAAAGCTGTATCTGGACACAATTATAGTTGTGAAATGTTGAGCATAAGATACCCATTTTGTGCCATGTTATTATTGATTGGGCACCTGGAGGAGAAACAAACTGTTCTGCTGCAAATACGCATATTTCTGTATATGGATCTCAAAATCTTGTCTCTGGGCTGCTCACTGAATTGCGGAGACACTAGATTTAGACTGAATTGTAGTAAAAATTCCTTTACCTTATTCTTACCCTCTACCTGTGCCAATTAATGCTCACAAAGTGACACAAATCTATGCTCCCCAGTGGAAACTAAAAGGGAATGACCTTAAAAATTTATATAAATTCATTATTCTCTGTGTAGATTGTTAACAAGCTATTAAATTTCCATTTTTGATAATTAAACATTTAAAATGGTTCAAGCTATAATTTTGGAATAAATCTAGATATAGATTCCTTTTAAAAAAAATATAAATTCCATATGTTACATGATAAGTGGCTAAATGGTTCCATATACAAAATAACTGCTTAATGAATGAACGCATATAATGAACAAGGTTATGAAATTTAAGGGCAGTATCTACAAGGGTTAATTTTGTTATGGAAACAAAGAATATTTTTTACTATGATGATTGATGCAATGGAGAGAAAGGCATAGGTGGTAAAGACATAGGTGGGCAAATCAAATGAAAAGCTTCTAGACAGCCTAGGGTCAGAAATCTAGATCATTCAGTCAGAGACAAGAGACAAACAGAACCTGTTATAACCTGATCAGTAAGGGCCACTGGAGAGGAATAGGGCTTCTTACTGAAATGTAATATGATATTGATAAAAATACAAAGCAAAATGTAAAAGCAACAAGAATGGATACATACAAAGGTCCGGATTCACAGTCACGTAGTTTTTGACTTACGTACGTTGTTTTAATAATTGAGTTACTACGCATGCGTAGTAGCTTATCTACGCAATCTATGTACCATTTCTGTACGTAGATTGCGTAAGCGCGGTGTGTGGTAGCTCAGTTCTTAAAACAACGTAAGTAAGACGAAATCGACGTAACTGTGAATCCGGACCAAAAGTAACAAACTTAGT
This sequence comes from Limnodynastes dumerilii, assembly GCA_011038615.1. NCBI lineage: Eukaryota > Metazoa > Chordata > Amphibia > Anura > Limnodynastidae > Limnodynastes > Limnodynastes dumerilii. The sequence goes on along the minus strand of WWET01003967.1, from coordinate 130,143 downwards.
ACTTCAGTAAAACTGATGGCATATAAAGGAGCAGGCCTTTTTTTGTCGTCGGACGCACCGGAACGGCGTTCCAGCACCATTTTCCGACTGTAAAAAAAAGTTTTGTTTTTTTTTTCTTGTTAAAAGCCTGTGCCGCTATATAAGCGGCAAGGCTTTTAACAGTGCAATCAGTGGCGGAAGTACCGGAGGCAATGGAAGCACTTCTCCATTTAATTTTCATTAAATGGAGTTCATCCTCTCCCAGCACTTCTGCCAGGTGTCTCCCCGCTCCGAGTCGGGCTGCAGAGCTGGCTGGGCAATGCAGCCGTCCGCAGCCCTTTTCACAAGACGCCAGCATGACCTAAGGTCACGCTGGTGCCATAAACCTGCAGAGCGCGTGCCACAGAGGAAAGAGCAAGAAGCAAGAAGACCGCAAAGGTAAGAGATTATGGAGGGTAGTTGGAGTATGGGGATTTAAATACCATGTAGGGGGCACACGTAAAGAGGCAGCATCAAGACTGAATGGACACAAAGAGGGGCAATGTTAGGTGGAGCGTGGACACATAATGACTAATTGGAAATACTAGGAAGGGGCAATAGGGCTGGTTGGATACACAGAAGAAGGTGGTGTAAGGCTAACTGGACACAAAGAGAGGGGCAATAAGACTGGTTGGACACTAAAGGAGGGGGCAATAAGGCAGAATTTACACAGAAGGAAGGGGCAATAAGGCTGACTGGAACAGAAGGTAGGGCAATAATACTAATTACACAAACAGAAAAACGGGCCAAGGCTGACTGGACACAAATAAAGAGGGGGAAATAAGGCTGGCTGGACACATAAGGAGGAGGCAATAAGGCTGGATTGACACAGAAAGAGGGGGCAATAAGACGGCTTGACATAGAAGGTGGGGCAATAAGGCTGGTTGGACAAACAGAAAAAGGGGCCAAGGTTGACTGGACACAAATAAAGAGGGAGAAATAAGACGAGCTGGACATACAGAAGGAAGGGGCAATAAGGCTGGTTGGATACACAGAAGGAGGAGGTAGAAAGCTGACTGGACACAGAAGGAGGGGCAATAAGGCTCACTGAAAAAAATAAAAAAGGGGGCAAAAAGGCTGGCTGCACACAGAAAGAAGGACAATAAGGCTGGCTGGACACATAGAAGAAAGGGCATTAAGGATAACTGGACACACAAACAAGGAAGGGGCAATAAGTCTGACTGGACACACACAAGGAAGAGGCAGAAAGGCTGACTAGTCCAACACATGTACATTACAAGGGGCACACATGGAGGCTGGACATTATAAGGGGCAAACAGGGAGGCTGGACATTAAAAGGGGCAAACATAGAGACTGGATATTAAAAGGGGCACACATGGAGGCTGGACATTAAAATGGGCACACATGGAGGCTGGACATTAAATGGGGCAGACAAAGGAGGTTGGACATTAAAAGGGGCAGACAAGGGAAGCTTTAAATAAAAGGGGCTTAATTATAAAAAATTATAAAGAGGCTATAAAAAAGACTGAAACTTATGAGGGGGCTGCAATAAGGTCTAATAAGGGGTGAGTTCCTGCACCCTTTTTTTTTTTTTTTTACAAAAATAGCACTGTAAAGGAGTATAGCTGAGGGTTGAGCTTTGAGTTATATGATAAGATATTTGCTTTTTTCCCCCCAGCATGGCAGCATACATAACTTCTGAACAACACTGCAACAAACAAATGTGATCCAACCAGAAATACAGTTGTGACCAGTTAAAATGTTTAGATGTAACTTGAAACAGGTATCATAGGAGACAGGAAAAGATTAAATAAATAGAACAAACAATACATCTATCTGAACAGGGGTAAAAGAACCTAATTAGCAGACATGTAAATTTAGCCTAAAAAATGCATTCACACATGACCTATTTGTAGAAAAAAAATGATATTAAATTTATATGTCCTTTTTCTAAAACTAGGAATCTTACAGCTAGATTTAAAATATACATGGACAGATTTCAGATTTCTGCTGGTGCTGTGTTGGGAGCTCCGATTGATGATGACTGGATCCATTTGCTCTGCTTACACAGCCTTGCATTAAGATTGCCAGTGCACCCTCATTTAAATTGGGCATAAAGGGCCTGATTCAGAGATACGATTTCCACGGCACTTAGGAGCGTATATTTAAGATCTTAGAAAATTCACATTACTGCGCATGCGTAGTAATAGTGCAACGCCGTCTACGTAGCGGTTAGGAGCGTAAATTCGCTAAGAGCGTAAGTTTGAATCGCACGCAAGCACTTAAGATCTTAAGTGCTGCGAATCTTTAAGATCTTAAGGATTTGCATGGAAATGGGCGGGGGGAGGCAGGGAAATGAGGGAAAGTGGGCGCGGGCTGACACTTCTTAAATGAACGCTACCACGTCACTTAAGATCCCAAATGACAGCGTAGAGTTAGGGCTAGTCAATGGTGGTCTAAGTTTAAGATCCACTGTTGTTTGCAAGGGGAGTGACTCTTTATGCAGTGGGCTGGAACCTGCTAAGATCTTAACATTAGATGCGTATATTTGCGATCTTTTCGCAATCGCATCTCTGAATCAGCCCCAAAGTGCTTAGCACACGCTTACTGTAACATTTAAATAATCCTGTGTCCCATCATTGGAAATGTGGTGTAAACACAATCAATACAGAATTCTGGATTCAGACAATCCAAATTTATACTGCAAAAGCAGCACTTGCTAAATGCTTGTGTTTTCTGACACTTGCGATGGGAATGCCCATTATGAGTAAATCTGGATCAGGTTCCATATTTGGATCAGGTTTCATTTTACTAAAAGCGAAGTAAAAAAAATAAAATAATAATAAACAATAAAAAAATTGTTAGTGTCAAAAGAAAGAAACAAGGATCTGAGAAATGCACAAATGAAATCTAAATTTGGCTTATATAATATTTATTATAGACAGACTACCTGAATCAGTTTCCATTCTTATTTGGAAATTCTGCCGCCGTGCTGCTACTGCCGGACCCGCAGGGAAAGGTGAGTAACCTCCCCAGGGTGCAGGGGGAGGGAAGGTTAGGGTCAGGCTGTGAGAGATAGTTGGTTAGGGTCAGGCTGCCAGGAAGGGAGGGTTAGGGTCAGGTTTCGTGGAAGATAGGGTTAGGGTAATGAGAGGGGAGGGTTAGGGTTAAAATTAGGGAAAGGAGTGGGGGACTTTTTTTTACTTACTTTTCACTGCACTGAAAGTCCGGTGCTCCGTGAATCGATTGTTATGCCTCATTGAGGCATATGCAATCGGAATCCCAGCCAGTTCGAATCTGGCTGGGTGGAAACGGGGACCCACACCCGGACACACCCCTGCTCTCCTACAGGCAGACGGCGGATCCATGCCAGCATGGACACTACCTTAAATATTGAAATATTCAAATACAGGGGCGGGGTGTACGTTTTAAATGCCTAAGCACACCCTCCATGAGTATCTCGTACGCATGGTGGTTGGCCTGACCCTTTTTGCTGAGGTTGACTTCCGCACGGAGCGCAGCATCAGGTGGCTGCGTTTTGTTGCTTAGGTATAGGTACTGCGCATTTGCAGTATCTATTTAGAGCTGACTTACGGAATTTGCGTTATGTAAGTCAGCTCATTTATTTGAATCAGGGTGGCAATATTTCATATAAAAGTGGCTCTGACAAATGGCTCTGAAATGCAAATATAAGCACAAGTGGTTATAGTGGCAATAAAATGAAGATTCTTATGTCACCCCTATTTACATGTGTGTTAAAAGGCAGAAATAATGCATATATTATGACTTCAGAGCACTGGTGGAACAAGTGACAGTTGGGATCCCAGTTTCTTACTGACTTTGGGTCAGATATAGACCCAAGGCCCAAGGCATAGGCGTTATAGGCAGCCGCCTATGGCCCTGCGGGTCAGGAGTGCCTAGGGGGCCTTGTGCCTATTCTGGCTCTCACCCGCCGCTGATTACTTAAATAATAACTAAAGGCCCCGCGGCAGTCAGTACTGCATCGTTGCATGCCCTGTCCGCACTCCGTCGGGTAGGGCATGAATGAACTGTAAGTGCCGACGCTCACACCCCCGTTACCCACTCCCAGCACCGGTGCTTCAATGAACGCAGCTGTTAAACATTGCAAGGTGCTCTCCCCGATTTGGGGAGAGTACCTTACAATGTTTAACAGAGGCGCTCATTCCCCCCAGCCCTCCTCCCATGGATGAAAGATGCTAATGTGACCTTAGGTCACGCCAGCGTCATTCATCCTCAGGAAGGCCCGCCGTGGAGGAGAGAAGAAGACTGAAGGAGGGAAGACTGCAAAAGTTAAGTAATGTATAGTCTAAAGAGGAATACTGGGACCTGGAGGGACATGATGGGGAACTAGGGGGAGGTGAAGAGACCTGATTGGGAATACTGGGGTGCTGGAGACATGATGGGTGGGGGGCTCTAGAGACATTGGTAATAATGAGGGCTGCAGACATGAAGGCGATACTGGGGGAGTTGGACACAGGATGTTGGATCCTGGGGTGGTTGGAGACATTATGGGGATACTGAGAGGCTGGAGATGTGATGGAGGACACTGGTGCTCTGGAGACATGATGGGGACACTGGGGGGTCTGGAGACACATGATGGGGATATTGGGGGGACTGGCATGATATGGATACTATGGGGCTGGACACCTAATGGAGAATACCGAGGGTATGTAGGCTGTAGAGACATGATGGAGGATACTGGGGGCTGTAGAGACATGATGGAGGATACTGGAGGGCTGGAAACATGATGGGGGATACTAGGGGGCTGTAGAGACATGATGGAGGATACTGGGGGGGCTGGAAACATGATGGGGGATACTAGGGGGCTGGAGACACATGATGGGGGATACTGAGGGGCTGAAGAGGCATGATGGGGATACTGCGGGCTGGAGACATGATGGGGGATACCAGAAGGCAGGAGAGACATTATGGGGGATACTGGGAGCTGGGGAGACAAGAATGATAAAATATATAGTCAACATTGTGCAGCTGTTTTTAAGCTGGGAATTGTATAGTGTAGACTAGGACACTGTCTGTATTTATAGTGGCCACTATGATTTACTTTCTTTTATTGTGGTTAGAATTAAAATTATTTTATTTTAATGTGATATTGTTTGATGGGGCCCCCCCCTTCAAAATGTTTGCCTAGGGCCCTGCAAAACCTAGGGCTGCCCCTGATGATAGTACTTACACTAAGGGAACATCTGCCGTGTGCATGCTCAGATATTCTTCGACAATGAATGTATTCAATTACTTGCGTAAATTTACTGTCGTACGTAGGTCTGGATCTACCCTATTGTTAGTGAAGCTCTCGCTAAATTATGATTATGATTCACAGTGACCTTCACTTAAGATTCACTTAAGATTTGCTCCCCATCCCGCTGCTTCAAGGACCGGATCTGTGTATAACTCTTCTAGATATAAAGAAAAGAGACGTGAAGATGTGGTTTTGCTTAAATATGCCACAGAACTAAACAAGTTTTATTTTTTACTGCAGGCTCTGTTGTAAAATTAACCATTTATGGATTGCTAATAAATAAAGAGGCATAAATACATTTTGAAATAATTCCATTCCAGAAACATGCACCTGCAGCAGATGGCGTCTCTTTTTATATGCTCTTGTTATCTTGCTACAAAGATTTTCAATCCCAGTTGTCAAGCCATAAGCACTGACCGTGAATGTTGAAACACACATGCAGCATTGCCAATGGCATAGACACTTCCTCTAGTCCTCTGTCTTGTTGCAGTCAATATGACTCAACTTAACCCTTTACCCTTTGTTGTTTTCAAAATGTCACCGTTACTCACCAAATGCAACCTCATTTTTCTAACATCTGTTTCAAGCATAGCCACTGGCTTTTGGATAAACCTGACAATTCAATCCTTTAATTTATAATAAAAAGGATATATATAATCTCTGTGTAACTGTCCTAATAGTCACACAACTTCCTGTATAAAACCAAACTAATTTTTCTAACAAACATCTGAGATATAGTGCAGCAAGGAACACACGAAAAGATGCAAAGTGTAATGGATTTCTGTTAAGCTTAAAATCGATACTGACAGCGCCCAGTATTTTCAGCAAGATAAGTGCACAGGCTATAAAGACACAGCAACAGGAAATGTCACATCCACTTCTACACAAACAAGATATAATTTAGGCTTATTATGTACAGCAAGGCCAAGGCACAGAATTCAACAGTTGCAAAGAAGAGGCTTTGATATATGGTCTACACAACAAACGTCAAGGAATAGTTATTGCTGATTAGGCTACATTTTACCTAGATATAATGGTAAATAATTAAATGAAAGCATGTTGTTGCTTCTTTTTGTACTATCTTCCCAATCATCATCAAAATGTTTTTGCTTTCATATAGAATAAATACATTAAACACAACGGCCCAGACCCCCGTAGGTTAGTGGGCGTATCTGTAATATCTGCACATGTGTGCACTAGATGTTATGACGAGGTTCTCCTAGCATACGGAATGCAATTGCAATCATAACAACAGGATGGGTGACCCCCTCCACCCGCAAAACTTCCACAATGTGGACGGTGGGAGCATTAAAATTACAGTATGGACTTACATGTGGCTCAGCGGTTGTCTGGTTGTCCGGTTGTTTTCTTATCTGCATGGGAGACTTAAGGTAGGCTTATAGCAGCGTGTGAGAGAGGGGAGTGACAGGGGAGTTCATTCCTCTCTTCCGTGCAGACTTTCAGATCTCCGTGCGTATGGAACATGTGTGGAGGTCTAGATCTGGCCCAACATGTTCAAGAGTAGAATTCTGATTTTATTTATTACAATCTAACTCAATAAAAGCTGGTCTAAGGTACTCTAGATGTTCTTTTGGAGAAGACAACCTCAGAATGCCCACAAGCTGGAGGCATTGACACACTGGGGCCCGAGACACTAACCTTTGCTCTGCGAGTTAATGCGCAGAAAACAACTTCCCTGCACACTGACCTGAGGTTAATGCTGGTCAGCAGCCCCTATAATCCCTGATTATGTCAAATAGGGGGCGGGGCCTGCGGATGTGTCCCGGGCCCCACTATTTCTGATGGCGGCCCTGGCAACAAGACAGTGTAAATGGTGGAAAAGAAAAAAGTGAGTGTGAGGGCAAAAAAAACAAAACTTATCCAAATAAAAATAAGTCAATAGAATAAACACAAAAAAACTACACAATAACCCGATACTAATTTCATTTTTATTAGCAATGCACAAATATATGTGCAACATCCTCATTTCCCTAAAACTCAGCATTCAACATTTGTACATTTATTCACTCTCTGTCTAAATGGATTTACCCCAATCACCAGCCACTTTATACTATTGAACAACTGGATGCATTATACACAGCAAGGTTATTTTATTCTATTCTATCTGTTATAATTGCCAAATAATTTTACCTTTAACCTATAGTTTGGATACAAATCAATATCACGGACAATGTAAACATTTAGCAGTTGTGATAAAATAACTTTATGTTCAGGCAAGAGGTCATAAAGTATCTGCAAACACTATAATGTTCTTTTCAATTGCTGTCTCAAATTCATCTCAGAGTAAAATTAAAATGAAAGCCATTACAGTTCAATGAAGGTCCAATGATCTTGGTTATATAAGGTTACAATTACATAACAGTGAGCACAACATCTACTAATTAGTCTTTGCAGAGTAATTCTTAACTGTAACAACTTCACTAGAGAGCCAAGTATTTAATATACAAAAGTGTACCACTTAAATATGGAGAGCAAAAATTGATACTGCTGTTACAGTAAATTCTAGTTGTTCTAGTGAAGATGAATGTAACATACAGCAAATACATAACCTTAGCACAGTGACTCAATATTGTTTTTCTATATTGGGAATTACATTTTTAGACAATTATCTGTTTGCATCAAATGACTTTCAAGATATTAATTGGTGATTTTATGAAGCTTTAGAAGATTACAGTATAATTTGGCAGCTATAAAAACTAGCAATTATACAACTAGCATTTTTGTTCCTAATGTTTCACACAGCATGAATGTAAACTGCATGTAGTGTAATCACACAGGTAAAACAACTGGCTTGAACCCTATAACCCTTTCATCACTCCTTTAAGTCTACTGATATTCTATTTTGGCGTCAGTAAATACAGACCCTCCAACATGACCCATTCCATTAGGTACAAAATACTCTGCTCCTCAGTTTCCAACTGTCAGTTACTATGGTAACCACCTTTGTTAAAGAGGCAAATAGTGTTTTAAATATCAGTTAATTCATTAAATCCAGATTAGTATGACAGTTGGAAGTTTAGGAGCGGATTACATTGTACCTAATGAAATGGGTCATGTTGGGTCTATAAACAATTATTATCAGTTTAATATTGTATAAGACAAAATGCAATTATTAAGTCAAGCAAATAATGAAATGTAAAAAAATGATCTAAATAATTTTATGATGTCAGAACCACAATTTTAATTCGCAAAGCTTTCAAATAAATAATGCCATGTAATAAATTCAAAACACTAAAATAAATACTTGGATAACTTATTTTAAGCAATAAGATAAAACATATGTGAACTCTGATATTTACATGTCATGGCCTATAGCGACAACAAATTGCTATTTTTACTAGTGCAGTATTGAACCTTCCACCCGGTTCTCCTTCTACATATCCTCATTAAATCCCTTTTATGTCTAAGCAGAAATTTGAGTATATATTACAGACATAACAACCAAGAGCAGTAAGTGTGAAAAACTGATTGGACATTAACAGTGCTTTTTTTGTAAGAAAAAAGGTGCCGGAACTCACATCAACTCACGCGTAACCACACGACCAATCACAAGCCGAGCAGTGCCATCACAACCAGCGCGGACGAAGTACGCATGCATTGGACTCGACACACAAGCAGCCGCATGTACCGTTTTAATGATTTTTCCGCCGAAACTTTTCAACATTTTTAAAACGTAGAAAATCCGTTGAAAAAAGGTTCCGGAATTCTAATCCATGCATTCTATGGCAAAAAAAGCACTGGACCTTAATATTAACCTAAGAATGTCTATGAGCATAATTTTGGAAAACTCGATTTACTCAACTCCAGTATAAGACTGGGACATGAAGAGCCCTCCAGAGAGCCCAGCAGAAAATTCAAGTTTTGAACCCTAAAATGATCAGGTGTCATCATAAGGCTAACTCCTTCTCACATACATGAAACAATAGGCAGAAAGGCCAGGCAGCTATCCATTCATTAAAAGAGCAGGACCAGATTCAGACTTCTGAACAAGAGACATTTTTCTGATTGCTAACTTAACTGTAGTTAAGTGTAAATACTAAATTGTGGACAATTTGTACCATTATCCCTACTTTATATTGAGAAATGCCTTGACAAAGCTTATTGTATAAGCACAACACGTGCTGGTGTGGTGGCTAGCATTCACCCATCTATACCTATTGCTTTATATGACTTGATAACTTAAAATGTTTTAATCCTCATCAAAAAG
>WWET01003967.1:103758-120434 GCA_011038615.1 Limnodynastes dumerilii | reverse complement strand
ATGTTTATTAGCAAAATAAATGCAAGTGCTGTGATAACGTTATCACCAAATTCCAATTCTGAAACTTCTGCCCTTTGGAGGCAGAACCTTTACACTTATAGAAATACACAATAGGCTGACTTGCAGAGCTCCGTTTAGTTTTCCGATATGTTCTACTGCGCATGCGCAGTAATTCTGTAACGTAATCTATGTTACTTGTTGCAGCGTAGATTGCGTATACGCATGCGCAGTAAAACATATCAGAAATCTCCGGCCGTATTTGCAATGCGGCCGGAGCTTTGCATACGGCCCACAATCCACATGTCACATAATAATTGATTGAGGTAGTGAAGAGGCGTTTCATATTCCTAGAGGTTCCCTTTGTCCATCAGAGTGGGCAGTCTTGAAACTGTTACTTTGGAATTTGTTCACTGCTGGCCATTTCTTGAAAGTGTCCATTTAATCTTTTGGAAATGTTCTTTTTGTTTCATAATTAACAAATTTTCTCATACAATTCCTATACTAAAATTAAACAGTAAATAAGCATCTACATCTAAACAATTCTATAATAATACATAATACTTATATATCTAATGTTAATATATTGACTTCATTCAAAATTTATCTTTAACAGACCAGTTCTGCACTCTAGTTGCGAGTGTGAGTGTTAGGTTAATTTCCTCTCTTTAGTCTAGATCCTGACCTCCGTCCGATACTGAATTTGTTTAGTTCTGTATACCTGGAGATCCTTCTGCCAGGGCAGTGCATCCTCTCTGCCAAACTAAACTCTATAAGGTGGGCAGGGGAAGCATTTAAATTGTACAGTCTGGGTGGGATTTAGTATTTCCATGCAGAACAGCGGTTGTACATGCTATTGATCGGCACGAGTGACCTAGGGCTGTTTTATGGCAGCGTAATCCAGCTTAAGTTCATACATGACAAGGAAGTTCACTGTTCTCTTCCATGCGGACTGACAGAACACTGGGCGTGCAGTAAACTGATGGAGGTCAGGATCTGCTCCTTAAAACCAAGCTAGTGATACTAACTGATTTGCAGAGTAAAACAAGGCTATTCTGATTCAGGACCATAGGTCATTTTGCCTTTTTTTTTCTTTGAAATTATTTATTTATCCTGCCCTGTACATTTCCCATCATCCACCAGTCTAACAGTAAGATATACTACTAAAAACTACACAGGATAAAGGGAATAATGCTGATTATTGTGACTCAATAACCAGGCTGTAAGTGTGAGGCTCCTGAGACAATCCTTCTGTGTATGTCTGTATTGAACCAGTACTTACACTAAGAAACTTTGTCAGACAGTGTCAACTCAACTGAAGAGGCATGTGTGAAGAATACAGATTTCAAACAGATGATACTTTGCCAGAGCACATCAGAAGCCAACACAAGGCTAAAATGGCAGACACACAATGAGCTAGAGACAGGAAGAAGGGAGGAGTTATTAGCCTAGCTACAGGAAATCAGGAGGGACAAATATAACCAAATGCAAAGCTTTGCAATACAGTAAAAAAGCTTAGCAAGACGGTAACATGACAGCATATGAAACACATATGTCATGGGACATGACACTGATGCTTTGCACTTTTAGCACATAAATGAAAAGAGTGGAATATTACAAAAAAGAGTCTTTTTTTAAAGATCATTAAATAGATCACATGGTTATAATATAAAGAGAAAATTCACACAAAATAATCCTGCTGCTAGTAAGGATACCCCAAGGGGGTCCCAACCCCTAAAAACAAATAAAAAAATCAAGGATGTTTGGTGTGTACTCTAATCAGCGCTGGATGTTCACAGTGGGAAGTGCCAGTAAAAAATAAATAACATATAAATATGATTAAAATATGCAAATAAATAATGTAAAAATGTCCAAGAATAGGTTGAGGGTAGTAGTGGTGATGATGCTGGTTGTAGTACTCCTTAAGTATACCTGTACACTCTACCCCCAATGGGGGATGAAAATAGGAGACAGCAAAAATTTATTAATACAAATACTACACAATAAACCTTTAAAAAGGAACAGAAGTTCCTACCAGAAGATGAAATGAAACAGGATGGTGCAAGTGGAAAGCCAAAACTGCTGATGGAAAGGGTACCCGAACGATCTGGTTGCCAACAAGTCCCGTCACTGACACTGGTAAAAAGTCCTCTGCTCCGTCCACACCGCTGACCAGATCATCACCACTACTACCTTCAACCTATTCTTGGACATTTTTACATTATTTATTTATTTGCATATTTTAATCATATTTATTTGTTATTTATTTTTTACTGGCATTACATTTTTACTTCCCACTGTGAACATCCAGTGCTGATTAGAGTACACAACAAACATCCTAGATCACATGGTTAACCTGAAAAAATTATATTAGTTATTCTTTAATTGATATTTCTTGTGTACCTGGACATTGAGAATGCAATTTACTTTTTATTTTAAACATTGCCATTGGAAAAGTAATTTAGTTTGTTGTGTACATTGGAAAAGTCCATTTGTAGAGCTACATCAGACTTAACATTCACATCCATACACAATTAACATAATTCCACTCCTTTTCATTCATATCAGAGCAAGAGGGTTTTCAAATAAAATTAACTACACAGATCATATGACAAATTCCGTGGTCTCTACAGCTGGCAAACATGAACGAGCTGTCAGAGTGATTGGATTATTTCTGAGGTAACAGATGGTAATTTTTTTTAGGTGAGATTTTGAGGAGGGAATACATTTAAATGCAAGTGAAAAAATGTTTTTAATTTAAGAGTTCATTTATGATGTCTCTTTGCTTTTTAAGGTCATATGAATGTAATCAGACCATTTTTGGATAGAAGAAGCCAAGCGGTAGATGTACCTTTTTAGGCATTAATGGTTTGTGACTTTTTAGCATGTTACATTATCAGGAGGACTAGTCTGACTTTGCCCTTGCCAGTGTTTCCAACTGTTGTCAGATGCTGCAGTTTCACAATTCCTTCTCTTAATGGTCAAATAGTTCTCAAGGCCATTTGTGCAATGCAGAGAGGTTCATCGCTGTGTACAGGCCCCTGCTCAGTCTGACTGAAAAAGGGTATATTGCTTAAACTGTTGCAAATTTTACAATGTATTGAACCATTGTTTCAGTCTGATTAAGGAAGTAAAAAATATGTTTTTGTATTTATTGTGCATAACAAAGAACCATATCCATGAAAGGGCCATATCCACGTACGTTTAAGTATTCTACGCTCACTTAGATGGTAGTTCCCAGGACATGAATATTCATTCCACACATAGGCGTGAAGGGGGAGTGCCCTGTTCTCCTGCATGAAGAATTTTGGATATTAAATTCCAAATGTGAACCTTCACAACGGAGACTAATTTACAGAATATGCACAAAAGCCTGGAGCATGTCCAATGATTGGTTGAACCAGATAATTTATTACTGGGTAAGAGACCTGCAGAGTTTAAACAGCTATAATGTTGACCTTCTCCAAGCTATTGTCTTGAAATCTACATCCCTGGTCTCTAAAGCTTGTCTTTCTATTTCTGTATTCATACCAGTTGCAACTACTGAGGCGGAAAGGGATAGATAGAAAGAAAGAAATAGTGATGCCCCTTTATAGATCGTTGGTACAATCTCTCCTAGAATACTGTGTTCAGTTCTGGAGGCCATATCTCCAGAAAGACATGAATACATTAGAGACTGTGCAAAGAAGAGCAACTAAAATGGTCCATGGCCTGTGTCACAAAACATACCAAGAAAGGCTAGATAAATATATAATGTATAGCTTGGAGCAGAGAAGGGAGAGTAACAAGCCCTTAGGTCTGGATCTACCCCAATATTTCTATTCATAAGCATATAATAAATAAGCATTAAACCAAGTACGTGGTGCCCCTGATGTCTAATGATCAGGGTGCCACTTGTATTTATATGAAATCCATCTATAATTCTGAAGGTATCATCTTATAAATTTACATAAAATGACTTCACTGAAAGGGTGGTGGATAAGTGGAATAGCCTCCCATTTGAGGTGGTTGAGGTAACACAGTAGAACAGTTTAAACATGCTTGGGATAAATATAAGGGTATCCTAAATCTCAAACTCAACTGAGGGCAAATAGGGTCTAGGGTCAGTATAAACAACTTGGCAGACTGGATGGGCCATGTGGTTGTTATCTGCCGTAACTTTCTATGTTTCTATGTAATTCATGCACATTTCTCAATAAGACTTCACATCTGTAAATGTGTGGTAACTCCAAAGATGTTACCAAAGTTGTTAAGAACTCCCGCAAAGCAGGGCTATCCTGATCACAAGAAATGGAAAATGCTGGCACTTTGCGTTCTGTGCATGTGCAACGTTTGCTGTGTTCACATCGATATCACATTTACACTTTTTTTTACAATAGGTTCCTGACAATTGTGTGGGTGCAATTGCCAGGGGGAGAGGAGTTATTTAAATTGTATGGTATAAGTGTGTGTTACGGCACCCTTGCTATCCAGACTTTTGTCCCGTTCCCATATTTCTCAAAACAAAAAATATACATTGCTGTTTTGCCGTTTTAATAATCAGATTCTAGCCATCATTAAGTAATAGGTAAGCAAAAGGTAAATGGCCCTATTTCGATAGAGCCGCTTTCTGGCTGAAAAATCAATTGTCTGCCTCCCTTCTATTACCCTAACCCTCCCTTCCCCACTGCCTAACCCTAAGTCTACCTTCCCCACAGCCTGATTCTAACCCTAACACTTCTTTCCCCAGAGGCTAACCTTAACCCTTCCCCTAACACTAAAAGTCCCAGGAGAGGTTACTCACCTCTCCTGCGGCGGGTCTAATGGCGCTTCCTAAAATGAATGGGTGAATATGCCGATCTACCAGGTTTTTATAGCTATTTTTTTGGCTTTTAGGTGAACTGGTTGACCACCAATATATTATTCTGTATGTTCAAATTTTTAACAGAATCCAGAAGGGAGTTTTGTGTCCCGGTGTGCACCTTAAGTATTCCGCACGTAACCCTGTATGTGCAGAATACTGGATCGTACAATAGGGCTCTTACTGCACGATTCGTATACCTATGCCCACCCTTTGTCCTTGCAGATTATGTCTGACACACTAGGAAAGGGGACATTTCAGTGTTCAGATCACTGACACACACATACACACACACATATACACACATACACACACACACACACACACACTCACACACACACACATGGGTTATTGGATGTGATTGATCAAATATAACCCCCAGATTAGTTCTATCTCAGACTTCTAGACCCTCAAGATCCAGATTTTCATGCGTAATGCCAGTGCAGTGAGGGGAGGTGGGACAGAATGAGGCGGCATGCTTAAAGTATGTCAGCATGCTGAGATGGAGGAGGTAGGTAAATCTTACAGTAAGTCCATGGCTAAGCCCTTAAGCACGACCCTTATTTATGCACTGGTCCACTTTTAAGGGGGGCTGGTTTGTAAATGTATGGTATGGTCCTGCTTGCGAGACCCCTAAGTGCAAGAGGAGAGTACTCCCTTCGTAATCATGCAAATTAGAAACACACCAGACCTTCGCAGCCAGAGAATAATACCACTAAATCTGGACCCGGTCCTTCATTATTAGAGCTGCTTGCCATTTGAAGCTTACTGGCTTCCTTCCTGAGTTCTCAATTAATCCAGGATTTTCAATGCCGCTGTGCTCAGAGCTCTGAGCTCAATCCTGATGCTGGATCCTTGGTTGATCCAGCCTTCAAAGGGGGATGCTACTCTCCATGCTCATACATAGATTTTATCCGTGGACCATACTTACCACACTGTCCTCACTTAGAATGGGGACAACACAGAAGTCTGTATAGTATGGAGGAAGCTTAACACACACTTACTGTAATATTATTAATATGTAATATAACCATAAATCTGCCCTCCTATATAACAGAATCACAGATCCAGGGGATCCAGGTCTGCCCTGAGAATGTGCCACTTGCATGCACTTTAGCAAAAAGCAGATGCTTTCCAATGCTAGTGGTACGTACCTCTTCTGTATGTCTGGATTCTTTCCATTGTGATTATTTTCTCATTCCTGAATGTTGGAACAGGTGTCCATTACCGAACTACAGATTTCCAATCATAATTATTGAGGTCCACCTTGGAGGAGTGGAGGAGATTGAAGCAAGTGGGCCACTCGCCTCCTACTCCCTGCACATGGGAATATCCCTATTGAATAGATAACGATCTATCTGTAAATAAATAAATGCACTGGTATATAGAGTGGAACTCAGATACAGCTTTTCATTCTAAGATGCTCTTGTTGCGACATGGTGGGAAAGTTAGATTGCAGTGCATTAGTAAATCATTAAAGCTTTGTTTATTTATGTTTTAGCAGGTGCTGGATTCCTGCAGAGATGAGGCAATGGAGCTGACATCACCCATTCAGTATAATCCATACCCTCTTTCTGTAGGGTCCTTTTAAAATGCAGGGAGAAACTGTGCATTTCAGATCTGTTTTGGATATTACGGATGTGTTCCATTACCCTGGTTTTTAGGGGTCTGATTGTACTCCTAATATATTATATTGGCACGTCCTTAAGAAGGTCGAATTGCTTGAACCAATCATAGGTGATAGACCTAACATAATCTCTTTTAGCTCCTGTCTACCGGCCCTAACTCTGTAAGCGCGCCCACTTTCCCTCATCTCAATGCCTCCCCCCGCCCATATCTATGCAAATCCTTAGGTCTGTATATTTCCACCGCACTTAGGGTCGCATTATTCCCCGCCCGATTCACAAGTTTATCCCTTAGCCATTTCCGACATTAACTTCTAAATAGACGGCGTATCACTATTACTACACATGCGCAGTTGATGCAAAATCGATCCGATCCTAAAAATACGCACGGAACTTTTGTTAAAACCGGATCTCTGATTACGTCCCGTCATCTCTATTATCTGATTTCTGTAGGAAGCTGATGATGAATGATAAGTAAACAAAGGTTGAATGATAAGTAAACAAAGGTTTAATGATTTCTGAAGCCTTATTCAACTTTCCCCAGCAGGTGGGCCCATCATGCATGGGAGAGATTTCTTTGATTTTGGGATAGCTTTAACTGAGCACAACTGTATAATCAGGTGAACTGGGGACATAATAATGTGATGGGACATAAAATGTGCTGATGACCTGTTTTTCCCATGTAAATTCTTCCTCACATAGACCATTTTAAAGTGGTCAAATAATGAAGGTCACTTTAGGTACTAATTTAAGAAATTTCTAATCTATGATAAATATTTTTCTAGATGCTTTACTTAAAGGACTAAATGGCTTGCACACAGAGAAATATGGTTTATAGTATCTCATTTTCAGCACGCTTTACTGCTGTACTATCTCAGTATATGTGAGGATGAGGGCACAGAGATGCATTAATGACTACATTGAAATGAATGTGATAAACTGCAGTCTGCTGAGGTCACAATGGAGTATGTATTGCACACACTGTACTAGTGATTTATTACTTCTACGTTAGTTAATAAGGAACAGTGCATTGTGAATAATAGGTATGGTAAAAGGTAACAGGCTTATTGACAGGCAGAGCAGGATAGCCAAAGACGTAGGTTCAACAGTGTTGCGATATAGTGGAATACACAAGCAAAAAAATGAAAAGTAATGACATGATATTTTATCTTAAGTAGTGATCCTGGTGAAGTGTGATGAAGAGCATGGATATGGCACAGGCAGCAGTTTGCAGAATAATAGGTGACTGGGGATGTTCTGCCAGCCGGAATCAGCAAATTCTAAATTTACTTGGACTCATACCATTGTCTCATCTGGGACTCTCAGATACCGTTACTTCTGTATGCACCCATCTATTATTAAACCTGCTCAATTCCATTTTAACCCAACACTGTTGTCTCCATCTCTGAAACCCGGAACCGATCCCAAACAATCCTTGAACGTGACAACTGGGCACAGTCCAAGAAGCTACACCAGACAGCATAACATATGGGGGGTTCAGGGGTTCTCAACTAGTGGTATGAGTACCACTGGTGGTACTTGCACCGTTATCTGGTGGTGCTTGGGGAGACTGGGCAAGGTTGTAAGGCAGTAGCAGCCATAATTGTATTTTAACCTGGTGTGATAAGAGATGGCAGAGAGAATATTTAATTTAAAAAAATCTGGGCGTGTAGAAAAAATGTACCTCAATAGCATTACACAAATATGTAAATAAAAAGCAAATATACATTTATGTATGCGTATATATGGTGGTACTTGATCTGATTCCATAATAAATAACTGGTACTCCCCCAAAAAAAGGTTGAGAACCGCAGACCTAGGTAGTAAATAGTACTGCAGTGCTCCCTCTATGATGATTTTTTCCTTTTGTTTCTGTGGCAAGCAGATTAACCCCTGCCTTTCATGCACCTGTTTAACATACACCTATAAATTGATTGAGCAACTTCCATTCTGTTTTTATTCTCCCTCTATGATAGACCAGGGGTACTGCAAAGAAACTAAATGTTGTAATGTCTATCTGATTATACTGGCCTTAATATGTCTTTCCTACAAAATTTTATTTATTTCTCCCTAGCATACACCCTGTACACATCCCATCCCATCATCAGAAAGCAGAGGCGGAACTACTGGCAGTGCAAGCGGTGCACGGCACCGGGGCCCATGGAGATAATGGGGCCCACAGCAACCACCGGAGCAGCCACTACCATGGACGGATTTCCCGCAGGGGCCATGACCGCCTGGGGCTGTGCACCCCATTATCTCCATGGGCCCAGGCTCTGTATGTGCATGCAAAGCCGGCGCGGTCTCCCCGCTATGGAGACTGCTAACGCTCATACAGGAGGGACTTCCTGTATGCACGTGACATGGAGAGCACCACAGAGGAGGGACAGAAAGGTAAATAAAAAGGGGAGAAGCTCGAGGCACATATGGGGGGATAATGAGGGGGGTCTGGAGGCACATAATGGGGAATTCTGTACACTTGCGCTCACTCTGGTTGCTAGGAGATGGATGGGGCCGGATTCTCCATCTTTTCATAATTGGGTTGCCCTGGTTAATCAGGTCCTTAACCATGAAAAATTTGTGCATACCAAGCGCAAAACAATGGATCGTTTTTCTGCAATATGGAACCCCTGGCTAGAGTCTCCCTACATGTACGTTCCTGTTGAAGCTCACCCCGCGGAGTTGTAAAAACACTCCTCCGAGTAACTTATCCCATTAATATGTGACATGATTCCCTTAGTGTCTACTCCAGATTTTTTACGTGTTGACCAGGTTTCTGTTCATGTTTTGCATGTTTTGCTTAGTCCACGTGACATTGTATTATTGTATTAATGTGTATTCTGAAAGTATGTGTATTGACTTCTGTACTCTTTATCCTGTATGGAGCCCTAGGGTTGGGTTGAGGTTTGGGGAGGGTGGGAAGGGTTTTTAGTTTGTACCTGTATTGTTTTTTGTTTGTTTCTTGAAAATCAATAAAAAACATTCAATTTAAAAAAATGGTTAATAAATAATGAACTAATTAAATAGGTCACAAGTACTATTTCTAAAAGACCTCTTCAATCACTGCACACAGACTTACCGTATATACTCGAGTATAAGCCGACCCGAATATAAGCCGAGGCACCTAATTTTGACACAGAAACCTGGGAAAACTTATTGACTCGAGTATAAGCCTAGGGTGGGAAATGCAGCAGCTACTGGTAAATTTCAAAATAAAAATAGATACCAATAAAATGTCATTAATTGTATCATCATGTGTATCCAGCACCCAGTATCCAGTGTGCCCCTCTGTGTGTCCTGCCAGTCAGTCTGCCCCCTCTATGTGTGTCCAGCCAGTCTCTGCCCCTTCCCAGCCTGGCTGAAACATTGGACGTACCTCATAGTTGCCTCTTAATGCCTGCCAACATATCTGCCCCTTAATGTCTGCCTCCATACCTGCCCCTTAATGTCTGCCTCCATATCTGCCCCTTAATGTCTGCCTCCATTTAATTTGTCACTTACATTTGATGTCTTCTGCCTTTCCCTCCTTTCCTTCTGCTGTCCCTCTGGCGGTCCCTGAGTCTGTCAGGCTCTCCCTGCAGCTCTGTCTCCGTCACATTCTTTGTTTTAAATATTTAGCTCAACAATGTACTGTATAAAACTTTATATACGTTAAATTACATGGCATGTTTGATATGTATGTATCCTTACAAACTTAGGGCCTGATTCAGAGATACGATTTCCACGGCACTTAGGAGCATATATTTAGGATCTTAGAAAATTCGCAAAACTGCGCATGCGTAGTAATAGTGCCACTGACAATGCTGCTAACCAATTGACTAAATTATATTAGTTGCAACCATTTTTATTAAGGCCAATGTGCATTGAAGTCTATATAACTAGTATACCCTCTATGGCATTTGCCTTGGAGACAAGTTGATTGTAATGATTCATCATATTTTGTATACGTATATACATTTACTTTAAAAAGTGCCTCTAAATGTATCAGACCAACACCACCTTTTTCATCAGCTGTAGCTAAAAGAAAAAAAAAAGAACAAAATGATTTTTCTCTTCAACCCAAGGGATTGAAACAGTAAATTAAATGAGCTGAGGAACAGCTTTAGAGAATTTTGTACCCAATAGAAATGTTTGAGTAGTTCAAATTGCAGTTCTCTGTATTTGACACTTGGCAAAATAAATATGATCTAGTGAAAGGCCTAATACCTAAAGCAAAATGTATATGACATATGTCCAAACGGATGTGACAAAGTAAAATGAATATAACATATGGCCAAATAAATAAAACATACAGTGAGATAGCAGTGACATATAGAGTAATAAATATATGTTGACATAAATACAATGGTTTCTTTGTGAGTATAAAACTAGACACATGCTATGCAATAATTATACAGTTATAGGCTAAACTGATTTATAATTATTTCGCATGGATCAATTTGATGGCTCACAAACAACTCGAGCTGCGGTGACTTACGCTCTGAAAGGTTTGTTACGTGAGGAAAGAGAAAGAGGCATGTAGTCAATGGAAAATCTGCCACTAACCAGTAACTAAATATTACATCCCATCTGTAAAATAAAATGCAGAAACATCAGTTTCACACATTTGCAAATATTATAAACCTCCAGCCTCTTTTAAGGCCTTTCTGCTGTGGTGGCCTTAGTGGGTGCAGTCCCTGCTCCGATGGGCTGATTTTAGAAATAGAGACAGCCAACAGTTCCTTTTTGGCTGTCTCTATTTCAAATAGGTACCCATTTTAGACTTTTGTTTATGAATGGGTGAATATGCCAATCGGTTTACTCACCCATTCATTATTGCAGTACCCGACGAACCTCTCGAAATCCTGCCGCTGACAGCTCCGGAGAGGTGAGTAATATTTAGTTTTATGCCTCTTGTATCTGTTATTTATTCCGCTTTTATCCCCTTTAGTGAATTCTTTACATCCATAAAACAAATATTTATTAATTAGGTGCATTCTATCATATACTATCCCAGTCAGCAGTGTTTATCATAAAGTCTCGGTGCGCCAGGAAAAAACCTATATTAGCAATAAATGGAACAGAGGGTGCAAAGGTATAAAAGATATATGTCAATTTATTGGTCAAAAAAACGTAATTTAGATTAAAAAGTATCTGGCAAAAGGCAGCAATTAAGAAAGCACATGTGGTGTTAGGGGTAGATGTTGCCAGGTACTTGGTTAAAGTTCATAAATGGTGAAGAGGACCAGAGGCAATCCTTAAACAGAGTTCAATATGTAGCATTGGCTTAGATACAGTTAATCCTTAAAGTCATAAACAGAGTTCAATATGTAGCATTGATTTTGATACAGTTTGATAACTGTGTCCAAGTGAAGGTCGACAAGTTTGCAATAAATGTTCAAAATTGTGGGTTTCAATATCGAAATCTAGTGTTCAAATTTAGCTACGGGGAGCTCACCCGTGCTGCCAGAGGATACACAGCTCTGTGCGCGTCTCACCACTGCCTGCTCCTTGGCGTCGCTCCTGGCTGCAGAAGAAATCCTCACCGATATCCGAAGCTTCGACTCTGGAGTGAGGATGGTTGATGCGGTGTAGCGCTATACAGAGGTGATGGATTTGGCGTTATCATTAACGCGTTTCACAAATTTAGGCTTCGTCAGGGAGATGATTAGGAAAGTGTGTAGCAGTCTAATAGATAGCCAATCTAAAAAATGGCAATTCAATTTGAAGCGCATAAATACCCCAAAAGTGTGTAGCAGTCTAATAGATAGCCAAGCTGTCTTTGAATGCAGGGGTTTGCGGTGCGCTGCTGGTGGGAATTTAAATCCTTGTTTCCTGTATAGGCAGTTGCGCTGACCGCAGCTGGAGATGTTGGATAGGATTCTGGGTCCTAGTGCCCTAATCATTATGTCCGTAGGTCCCGTTAATGCACCTAATAGGTAATGGGACCATATAGTGAAATCCTCTTTATAGAAATTTCTGCATTCATAATAGGTTATAGGACCATATAGTGAGATCCTCTTTGAAGAAATTTGCATTCCTAGATAGGTGTTAAAGAAAAATATGACAGTTGATGCCATAAAGCATTTATAGCAGGGGAGGTATGGTATACTAATGGAAGAGGAAGCATGGTATAATTATTTATTTATTTATTTAAAGAGGAAAGTGGCCAAATCAAAATCAGTGTTTAAGCCATTAGGGGAAAGGGTCCCCAATTCAAAAATCCCCTTACTCTCCTCTTTGGAGATAATTGAAAGTAAATCCCCCCCTCTCCATGGCTTCATTACCTTTTTTACACCTATGAAAGATAGGTCTGCCGGGTTGCAGTTATGAGTAGAGGAAAAGTGTAATGGAACACTGGGCCTGATCCAGACCTACGCCGATGCGCTGTGCCTACTAAAGCACAGCGTATCGGCGTTTACTTACCCTGACACTCCCCCTGTGCTGGCGTATGGCCCCTTCCTTACGCCGGCTGAAGGCTACCCACCTACACTAACCTGACCGTAGGGACGTTGGGGGACGTCCCCTCCAGTGTCCCTACGGCGCTGCTACGGACGACCGATCCACGATCGGGCGTTGCCGTAGCAACGTCGGGCAACATCTGCCCGGTACATGCGCAGATTGGCTTTTCAGGTCTGGATCAGGCCCTAAGACACTCCCTATATATGTCTCCTGCCAGAAATGGTTATTTTAGAAAACTTATTTTCAGATGTCTCCGACGCTAATGACAGCTCTGCTGCAGAGCTGTCATTAGCGTCGGGATGTTCTGCGATGCAGGACATGAGCTGCGTCGTTCCAAAGGGTTTTTTTATCTTATAATGATTTCCCAACGGGTCGCCCGATCCATGATCGGGCGTTGCCGTAGCGACACCGGGCAACATCTGCCCGGTGCATGCGCAGATCGCCTGAAAATCCGATCTTACGCCCGCCGCCCTAGCGATGGCGGCCGTTGTTCTGGATAAGGCCCACTGTGCGTACTCATATTGTTTTTTATTTGCGGAGATGTTCCGCAATCCTGAGTTTCAAAGCCCTTGTGGTTCTTCCCACATATTGTAGACCACAAGGGCATTGGAGTAGATAACAACCCCTTCTGTGGAGCATGAGATTTTTTCTCTAATTTTGTGCTCCCGTCCGTTCACGTTGTATTTGAAGCTAGTAATGCTTTTACTTGATTTTTGGGTGGTAGTTTTGCATCCGATGCAATTCAAACAGTGATAAAAGCCATGTTGGTTCTCATATAGCCATGTACTAGGTCTTGCAGTCTTTGTTTTAAGTGCACTAGGGACAAGGATGTTCTTAAGGTAAAGGTGATCTTTGGTTTGCGTGATAGGAAGGGGGCAATTTTATCGTCTTTTAGGAGGATGGGCCAATGTTTAGAGATAACCTTCTGGAAATCTTTGGCCTGACTGCTGTATTTAGTAATTAGTCTGATTTCTTCAGATTTGGCGAGTCCTGGGTTTGGTGATTGACGTTTGGTTTTTAACCAGAAATCGTTCTCAAGATTGTTAGCATGTTGAAACTGGATCTTCCACCCTTTTAGCATCATTTTCTCTTTCTAGGAACTTCTCTCTGAGAAGGTTGGCCTGATCTTTAAAACATTGGATGCTGGAGACATTTTTCCTCATGTGCATAAACTGGCTTATAGGAATATTATTAAGCCAGCGCGGGTGGTGGTTGCTATGAGCCAGGATATAATTGTTGCAGTCTACCTTTTTAACAAAGGTTTTTGTGTGGATGGTGTTGTTCTCAATGTATATCTCTAAATCCAAAAATTCAACTCTCTCTTTGCTAATATTGGCTGTGAAGGTCAGATTGTAATCATTGTTATTCATGTGTTCTAGGAATCTGTTGAGATTCTCTGGTGTCCCTTTCCAGATATTTCTTTGGTGTCCCTTTCTATCAGACTGCTACACACTTTCCTAATCATCTCCCTGACAAAGCCTAAATAGGTGAAACACGTAGGTGATAATGCCAAATCCATCCCCTCTGTATAGCGCTACACCGGATCAACCATCCCCACTCCAGAGATGAAGCATCAGATATCTTCGAGGATTTCTTCTGCAGCCAGGAGCGATGCCAAGGAGCAGGCAGTGGTGAGACGCACATCCTCTGACGGCACAGGTAAGCTACCCGAAGCTAAATTTGAACACTCCCTTACCAGTAAGGTTTTTTTTCACTTTTTACAAGGAACGTCTGCAGGATAGAGCCAACGCAAAGCCTCAATACTGAAAACCACAATTTTGAAAATGTATTGCACACTTGTCGATCTTCAGTTGGACACAGTTACCAAACTGTATTCAATGCTACACATCTAACTGTATCAAAGTCAATGCTACATATTGAACTCTGTTTATGACTTTAAGGATTAACTGTATATAAGCAAATGCTACATCTGTTTAAGGATTGCCTCTGGTCCTCTTCACCATTTATGAACTTTAACCAAGTACCTGGCAACATCTTCCTCTAACACCACGTGCTTTCTTAGTTGCTGCCTTTTCCAGATACTTTTTAATCTGAATTACGTTTTTTTTTACCAATAAATTGACATATATCTTTTATACCTTTGCACCCTATGTTCCATTTATTGCTAATATAGGTTTTTCCCTGGCGCACCAAGTCTTTATGGTTCTTCTTTTCTATGTCCATGGGAAGAAAAACTCCCTCTCACACCATCAGAAGCCGAAAGGGATCTACCCCACCCCCCGACATTGCATTCCGTTAGTCAAAGCTGGATTTTATTCCTCAGCAGTGTTTATCATACTTTTGTTGTTCATTTCCTTACACAGCGTTTCTTTTAATTTCTTTTCAGATCCTAACATCCTTTACTCTCCACCCTACACATCCCTTTATTTATATTGACCCAGCTCTGCTCTACTCTCCATTAATTAATACACATGAACCCTTTTCCTACCTTTTATGTTTATCCTCAAAATTTGCCACAGTATGATATCCCTTAGATCACGCAATCGTATTCTATATCTTGCATTCTTCTTCTGTTAGCTGATGATATACCTCCAAATCCAGGTCCTCCTCACATCTCTCATACAAATCATTCACATTCAGGACATTATAGAAATCTGGCCAACATCGAACACATCACCTGTCTCCCATCACCCATCACAAAATCCCTAAAATGTGCCTATAAAATGTGTGAAAGCATAGATACAGAATTGTACAATATTTTTTAGATAAGGATTCTGACACTGAAAAAGATTTTAATTTAAAATGTATCTGGTTTATTTAAACTTTCAATTATTTTTTGTTTGACACTTCCTCCTACTTACAGGTCCTCAGTACTGCGATGGGCACCAGGTTCGCGCCCAGTTTCACCAGCCTGTACATAGGTCTCATTTAGGACCAGTACAAATGGGAAGGTGGATATGGGACGAACCTGGTGCTATATAAATGCTTTATTGAGGACCTGTTTTTAGTATGGAACAGGGATTTATTTTAAGCATAGTCTTTTGTTGATCACTTAAATTCTAATTCTTTTAATTTAATATTCACTTATCACAGCACTACAGTAAATTTCTTGGATGTTACTCTCTCCTCAGAGGGGGGAATTTGAGGAGTTTAAATTATTCTAAACCTACTGATGCCTGATGCCTGCAAGTATTTTAAGAGTGACCACAATAAGCCATGGATTAATCACATCCCTTTTAATTCATTAATAAGACAATGTAGAAATTGTAACATCCTGGAGGACTTTGAGATACACGCTGAAGAAAAGGGATGAATGTAGTTGCTGTCACAGTGCTTTCTTCCTGCAGACATCTCGCAAGAAGATTCCCATTGACACTCTACAAATTAGCTGTACTAAGTGGCGAACCACACCCATAGTCACAGTGTATGTACTTACATTCATACATTTATCTGTATAGTTAAACCTCAATTGCTCCCACAATTTTTGTCCTGTTCCTTTAATAATGACTATAACTTCTATTTTGTTTGTTGTTTTAGGCACACCCGGTCAACATTGCATGATGTAAATTCTATGAAGTTCTATGAAATTGAATTATGTAAAGAATAGATCTATTGACATGCTTTTTGCATTTTCATTACCAAGGTTATTTTTTTTTTATATGTATTTATGTTTTATGAACTGTAAGCAAATATCTACATTTATTAATATTTCTATCTTTTATTCTCAGAGAATAAATAAGGCAAAATTGAAACAAAGGGAACTGACTAAGAACCCAAATATATAGGGTTCTTAGTATAAGGATATATATATA
>WWET01003967.1:84733-102543 GCA_011038615.1 Limnodynastes dumerilii | reverse complement strand
GGACTGGACCACTGGACTGGACCACAGGACTGGACCACAGGACTGGATCACTGGACTGGAGTGTGTGACACTTTGGGCCTCATTCATTAAACGCGATTTGGCCAAAATTGCGTCAAATCGCGTGATTTGTGCTTAAAAAAATCGCCATTCCGGATTCATTAAGCTCAAAATCGCGTGATTTGTGTTAAAAAAAATCGTCCAGATGTTTGCCATGTAAAAGAAAGAAAAAAAAAAATCACCGTATTCACTAAAGGCGATTTGAACAAATCGCCTTCAGTGTGATTTGAAATCACCAAAAATAAAATCGCAGCCAGAGAGGTGCGATTTTAATGTGATTTCAACTCGAGACTGACAAAAACACATGTCCGTATAACAGACATGTGTTTTTGTCTAAAAAAAACTTAAGTGCTGCATGGCTGAAAGCCTTAGCCATGCTGTACTGATCGAACTACAAGGATCAGCAAAGCTGACCCTTGTAATTCTATCAGCACAAAATGGTTAGACTTCTAACCATGCAGTGCTGCGTGTGGTGTGTGAAAAAAAAACCATAAAGCCCAAAATATACATTAACCCCTAAAATCATTAAATAAAGTATGCATGTAAAAAATAAATATTCCCTAACTAAAAAGGTTCCCTAAATGTGTGGACTTACCTCTGTTGGTCATCTATCCTAATCTAAGTGTAATGTGTGCAGTGTATCAGGTGTATTAAAATAAATAACATTTTTGTGCACTCACCGTTTGATGTCAGCATCTTGGGAAGCCTTCAATTCTTCTAAGTATGATGTCTTCTGCTGTTTTCTTCTTCATTGGAGCATCTTCTCCTGTTGCCACGACGCAGGAACACTTCTAATCGGCATCCGGGCTACTCCTTATGACGATGAGGTCACTAGGGGGAAGTGTTTTTATAGTAGAGATGACGTCAGTTACATTGGTCCTCTACTGCTTCTGATGTCATCTCTACTATAAAAACACTGCCCCCTAGTGACCTCATCGTCATAAGGAGCAGCCTGGATGGCGAATAGAAGTGTTCCAATGAAGAAGAAAACATCAGAAGACATCATACTAAGAAGAATTGAAGGCTTCCTAAGATGCTGACATCAAACAGTGAGTGTACAAATATATTATTTATTTTAATACACACGATACACTGCACACATTACACTTAGATTAGGAGAGATGACCAACAGAGGTAAGTGCACACATTTAGGGAACATTGTTAGTTAGGAAATAATTTTTTTACATGCATGTTTTATTTTATGGTTTTAGGGGTTAATGTATGTTTTGTGGGTGTTTTTTTTTTTACACACTACACGCAGCGCTGCATGGTTACAAGTCTAACCATGTTGTGCTGATAGAATTACAAGGGTCAGCTTTGCTGATCCTTGTAGTTCAATCAGAACAGCATGGCTAAGGCTTTCAGCCATGCAGCACTTAGGTTTCACACAGACAAAAACACGTCTGTTATACGGACATGTGTTTTTGTCAGTCCCAATAGCAAATCACAATAAAATCGCACCTCTCTGGCTGCGATTTTATTTTTAGGGATTTCTAGGCAATTTCACCGCGATTCGGTGAAATCGCCCTTAATGAATACCAAAATTTCTATCTCTAGCATTACAAAAAATCATATGATTTGGAGCTTAATGAATACTGTTTTTTAGCCCCAAATCACGGGATTTGAGGCGATTTAGCTAAAATCTTTTTTAATGAATCTGGCCCTTGGAATGAGCCACAGTTTAAGTTTACAAAATTATATGTATTAACAACACAGGCATGGTACACAACTAGCACACTTAAAATCTTGATGCATATGATTTTCTACTGCGACTTATCTTGGTAACATCTTTCTTAAGCGTTCCGACAGTGGTCAGCTAGCATCCTTGGACTCCAGTTGCCCTGATAAAGCAAAGGTTCCCAGGGTCAACACCTTCCTTGACCCTAACAGTAGATCCAACAAAGGTATACCAATTACAGTGCAATAATATTGAGAACCAAAAAATCTCAGCGCCCAATCAAATAATATCCCCACAAATTCCTCTCTGCTTCAACCTTCAAATCAAATAAATAGTTCTAGTCAAAAAAATGTCCAATCCTTTTGTCCTTTATAAAAGTCAGTATTAATTTTTGCAACGTAGTTTGCTTATACGCGGTCTTAAAGACCAGATATACGCAATCTACGCTGCAAGAAGTAACATAGATTACGTTACAAAATTACTGCGCATGCTCAGTAGCACATTTCTCAAAACTCCGGCCTCAGTTGCATTGCGGCTGAAGCTCTGAATACGGCCCTGGATCTCTTATCTCTGATGCTATTTTTGTTATTAATTGACCATTATTTGCAGTATACTGCCTCTTTTAGGGTGCACCTCCAAGCTACAACTCATCCTCAAAGAATCAACAGGCCTTCATGACTTGACATGTAACAAATATTTTGTTATATTTTTTTGTTTGATGACATTTTTTATTTTCATTTTCTGGGAACTGCTCTGGGGACAAGGTTTATATCCAGTTTCAAATACCTATGTATAGTTCTTTCAGAGGAGCAACTCATTTGGGGTCATGATCTGAGAATGCACCTGGTCCTCTATCATATATTAATCTATATTTACTGTGGATAATATTATTGTCACTTGCATGTATAGCAAACCAATTGATGCTTATAACTTTATCATGTAAGAATAGTAATTACCATAGAAAATGGAATACCAATATCCCCAAAGGTAGTTATAGAGAAAAACCTACCCTTATGCACTTCTTCAGAAATGAAAAAGGTGATTTCTCCCAACAGACAATATCTATTAAATGACAAGAACAATGCAACCTTTAAACCTGACAGCAGATACCTTTCCATTGTTTCTAGAGTTAATCACTCAGCAGGGTAAATTTCTAGTACTTTTAAAAGAAATTACAAGCCATTATTTTCTAAGACAAGTTTAAAAACAGATTACACAATTAGACACAACTGTTTATCATTTTAAGAAAGGCAAAAAAACCTCCAAAACTTCCTTTTTATTCAACATAAACATATTAAAACTCATTCATCAATCAATGCACACTTGTAATTGTGGTAAATCTCAGTGTGTTACATATACATAGGACCGGATTTACACTCCCGGAAGTATTGTACATACGTCCATAAATTACCGAGAATAGTTACTACGCATGCGTAGTAGCTATTCTCAGTATGTACAATACATCCGGGAGTGGGAATCCGGGTCATAAATGTTACATAGGAATTCTTCCTTTAAGCTGTTTACAGCTAAAATCAACATTTCCGATTATACATTATATCAATTGTAACTTATAGTGTATAATTTATTGGTGTATTGGCTACCTATCGTACTCGCATTTAAAAGTGTAGATTTCTAGAATACAGGAGAAATATATTAAATAAAAACTTGAATCATAATATTTTGTGATATTTTTCACATACAAAATTGGGGACCCCCAGGATGTTAGAATAATTGGAATAGAATAAGTAGGATGGGACTTATTAAATCATTAACTTGGTGTTTGGGCAATTCTGTTTTTATAGTTTTTTGTTAATATGTATATATTTTTTTAATCTATTTATTTATAAATATTTTTTAGTTTTCTATATGAATATAACAATAAAACAATATAAATGTCAAGTCAATAATCAAGTTATTTTCCACTAAACATGGGGTCATAAAACATACAGTAAAATGTTATTAAGAGATGTTCTTGAAAAAAACAAAAAGCCGTAACAGGGCAAGTAGAACCACCGCTGGGATGGGAAGAAAAGAAAGAAGAGAAAAAAATAAATAAATACATAAAAAAGAGGAGGAGGGGGATATTTTGCTCAAGACCTGCCAGGCAGCGGGGAAGCAAAAAAATTATACCATGGTTCTCAAACTCTATGACATAACTGCACAGAGTTATGTAACAAGGCCATAACGTGTTCCATAGATGATATGAACCATGTTTTGTTAATCAGTGCTGTCCTAGATGGTGGTAATGGATTTTTCCATTCCTTGGCTTTGATTGATTTAATGGCGTTACTGCAATTAATTAGAAATGTACCTGAAGATTTGTAACACCATTATTTGTTTTAATGAATCTGTTTACTCACATGTTCTGATGTCTTAAAGATATAGAGATTGTTGCTATATTATTATAAGAATTATTTTGTCAACCTGTTATTTAATCTATGATACATCTTACGACTTCATAGTATTATTGCCGCAACTACATCTTTCCACAATATGCTACTGCTATCACGTGGACTTTACATTTCTAACCAACCCGTTTACAATTACTTATACAGCTTCCATGAAGAGGATCTAACCAGGCCGGTCTCCGTCTCCTTTAATTTATCCTATCAGCCAGAACTTGAAAGATCTTGCTTTTGCTTATTGCTTTATTATTCAGGTTTTATGTTGTCTAATTGTAAGTTTAAACAATACACCATAATAAGAACTAAAATATAACGGGTGATCAACCTTTATCCATTTTTTGTAACTTACTAATTAAATCTTCTCTCTCACATTTAATGGAGACTTTTTTCCTATACTACCCTACCTTAACTTTTCCAAGTGTAACAACTATGGTCAAGGCTTTGATTAATAGTTATCATATAGAAATGAATAAGTAATAGTCTGTCTGCAGAACGTTTCTCCTTACATTGTGAAACCAGATATTGTGTACGTACAACCAACAACAGCTGCATTGATAAGACAGAGGAGGATCTCAGCAGTGGGAGACGGGAAGTCTTTCACCTTGAAACCTTGATAAGTGTCCAGAAGCAGCATTCACAAGAAAATGAAACATAAGAGACTGATTCCCACAAAAATGAGAATGAACTCTTCTTGGGATAAGCCATTACTTGCTTTCACATATAGGTTGCTGGAACTTTCTTTGTGTTACTTAAACTCCACCTTTATGTTAATCAAGATCAGTCTAATATGTCATATTACTGTATTAATATGCATGCTATTGGTCAGTAAAGTAGTTCAGTTGAAAACCAAACAATTGTATGGTCTCTACTTCTGAGCTCCGATCCGGTGGTCTGTTGCTATTCTATTACAGGTTTTGAGACTCCGTGACTGCTGAATTGAAGGTTGAACCCGGCAACCCGGGAGGGTTGCCCCAACACTGCTGTCGGCCTAATAGCTGAACGTACTTACGCACCTAAGCACGCCCACACTGTACGATTTACATGCCTCACCCCACCTCCGAAGCCTAATTACGGGTGTCATATGTCTGGAACGCCCCTTCAGTCGTAGTTACGCTGTTGATCGTAGTCTTTGTAAGTACGTTCAAAGTTTTCTGGTAGTAATATCTGCCGCACGCACAACATGGAAAACAGCATTTTTACAACTATTGCTAGAATAAACAGGTAATAGGTAAATAGGTCTGGATCTGACCCATACAGCCACAAAGGCAGAATTCACACTTGAACCTAGATGTGAAAGGTTAATGTAATTTTTTCAATCATTGGCCCAGATCCAGAACAACGCTTCGGAGCGAATTTACGCATCGCAGAGACGTAAATTCGCCTTTTGGTAAGTACTGCGCATGCGCACCATAGAAAATACGCTCCATAACGTAACGTAATTGTGAATGTATGGGCCATTCACGTATGTGTCACGTAAATACTTACGTGTGGGCGTGCCAATTTTACGTGAGTCCAAAATACGTCTGAAATACATTAAGTAGGCGGCGGTTTGTATTTAAAGTGCACAGTATGGGCGTGCTTAGCTGCGTAAATTCGTGTTGTCCATACGTACGTGCGCGGATCACTGCAGTTACGTTGGCAAAAGTTAAGGTAGGGTTTGGAAAGCGTATTTTGACAAAATACGTTCGTTCAAGGGGTGTGCCTAGGGGAGTGTATAGAATATACGCACACGAAAATACGCTACGCAAATAAACGTACAGCAAACGTAGTTCTGGATCTACCCCATTGTGGCTAATGTCTCCACCTTGATTAAATGCAAACCAACATACTTATCAGCCTTTGGACCAAGAAATTCCTTTATGCTAAAATGAATCCTCTATGACATGGAAAATACAAAAAAGGGTATAAGGGTGAAAATATATCATGATTATTTCTTGCTGTTTTAAGGGCTGGCAACCAGGTTGGTATTGGCTATGGACACACAAATAAATTGGAACTCAGTTTCCATTGTTAAAACGATAAACTGAAATCTTGAACCATAATTTACAATATAATTTTAAAAGAAAACTAATGTTATTATAATACAATGTAATGTCATTATGTGAGCTATATTACACCAGCTTTGCTTTGTAGCATAAACCACTGTGTTGTAAACGACTCAAAATAGTTGTTGTCCCCTATGCTGCATGGACAAAGAAAGAGAGAAGGCCCTTTGCACATGAATGACATATTTAGTCACGTACGGTGCCACAATTCTGAATAAAGGATTAAAACTAAACCCAATTCAGTCACACTGTATAAAACAGACAGATTAAATTTGGCCTCATTCGATCTGAGCTTTACCAAACATCACAGATTATTAAAAGGATTAGAGAAGTAAGGAACTGACAAAAAAAAATGTTACATTACTTTTAGGTAACCATCAAAGAAAACCTAAGGTACAACTGGAGCATACAGACATGTGAAAGTAGTTTAGTCATTTAAATTATTTATGGTATAAATTTTATGTGAGAAGAACACAGAAATCACCAGCGGAAGGAAAGAAACGGTAATATTGCTCAGCAGGCGAGAATAGAGAGAAAAGTTTTTGAAAGTAAATTATTTTATTATATAAAAAGTTAAGTTATTGCATTGATACCAATATCCAAGGTTCTATATCTAAAAGTTTGATTTGATTTAAAGTCATTTACTAAGAAAAGATTAGAATGCATTCATAGAATGTGTGCAATAAAAAAAAAATATAAACTAAATTTATAAACTATATAACTATAAAGGATTTTCAAAATTTTAAATGGTCCATGTAATGTTCCTATTATTTTTCTATTACAATGCAGTGAGTCTGCCTTTACTTTTTGCCATCTAAAAACCATAACACTTAAAGGCTGATCCAGAGTCATATAACACAAATTAATTAATATATTATGCATGCATTATTCAAGGAAGATATGGATGCCTGCACAAATAATAAAGGGGCAAATATGGATGGCTGGACATAATAATAAGGGGTAGATATGGATGGCTGGGCATAATTATAAGGGGAAGATATGGATGGCAGAATATTTTAATAAGGGGCAAATATGGATGGCTGGACATAACAATAAGGGGCAGATATGGATGGCTGGGCATAATAATAAGGGGCAGATATGGATAGCTGGGCATAATTTAAAGGGGCAGATATGGATAGCTGGACATAATAATAAGGGGCAGATATGGATGGCTGGACAGATAATAAAGGGGCAAAGATGGATGGCCGGACATAATAATAAGGGGTAGATATAGATGGCTGGGCATAATTATAAGGGGAAAATATGGATGGCAGAATATTTTAATAAGGGGCAGATATGGATGGCTGAGCATAATAATAAGAGGCAGATATGGATGGCTGGGCATAATAAAAAGGGGCAGATATGGATGGCTGGACATAATAATAAGGGTCAGATATGGATGGCTGGACAAATAATAAAGGGGCAAATATGGATGGCTGGACATAACAATAAGGGGCAGATATGGATGGCTGGGCATAATAATAAGGGGCAGATATGGATAGCTGGGCATAATTTAAAGGGGCAGATATGGATGGCTGGACATAATACATGATGCACAGGTTAGCAATATAAATATTCACAATACCAGCTATATAATCATAGAGAGCCAATATTCTTTCTGTCATATAACCTAATTGTAAACCTGTACATGAATAGAAAATGTTGCGATAGGGTAGGTAAAAATTCATAATAAAATTCATAATTCTAGCTGCATTAGCATAGTAATTACATAGTCAACCTATCACAACCTGTAGAAATATAATCAACAAAAAGAATCAAGGTCAGAGAAATAAATATGAGAGATGTGAGGATCATACACCTGAGCAGATGAGGAAAAAAGTGTCAATCATGCACCCAATTAATGAGACATGGGGCCTGATCCAGACCTACGATGTTGCGCTGTGCGTACTAACGCACAGAGTAACATCTATGCACTCACCCTGATACTCCTCCTGTCCTGGCGTAGTTACACTCTGAAGGCTACTCTAACTTTAGCCGGCATAACAGAGTGTAATTACGCCGGGACTGGAGTGTAAATTACAAACCCTGCCCTCCTTGCCTCATTTCCCTGCCCCCTCCCCCCGCCTACCTTTCCTAACTGAAGCGTAGTTATGGCGTCCGTAACCTAGGAATGCCTCTTCATCCGTAACTACAATGCAGTTAGGGATGCCAGATCCACAGTAAAGTAAAGAAAATCCCTAATTACTGCCCGGCGCATGCGCAGATCGGCTAAACAGCTACTATGGCGGCGGGCGTAGGTCTGGACCAGGCCCATAAAGTATACAATGGATAATCAGCTGGAGGTGGATAAAGTTCAAACAAGACATGAGACAATAAACAAGGGACAACTAATAGACAATGATCTGTATCAAACTGTTTGCCGATCCTTCCATTTAATATTTTACTTATTCAAAATAAATGTAAAGTTTTAACACAGATCTTTTCACTTTACATACACGGCCCTCAGTTATTTCATGATTTTTTTCTTTTCATGCTGTTAGATCACATTGATACTTGTCTTTTGTTTATTGTTTTAGGACTTTGTCCACCTCCAACTAATTATCCATTGTATACTTTATGTCTCATTAATTGGGTGCATGACACTTTTTTCCTCATCTGCTCAGATGTATGATCCTCTCAGATTTATTTCTCTGACCTTGATTCTTTTTGTTGACTATATCTGCTACAGTGTTATGTGATAGGTTGACTATGTAATTACTATGCTTATGCCGCTAGAATTATGAATACCCACCCTATCGCAACATTGGGCTGGATCCAGACCTTGTTAAGTGCATGAACTTAGTTACACCTGGGCTAAACCATGTGGATTTCAGGGGAGTTATATTTCATCTGCTGCAAACAGTTTTATAGTAGAGAGGTGATGTTTCCTATCCCAAGTCTAAATAACAGTGTGATAGTAAAGCTGGTCAGTGTCTGTTTGCAGTAAGCAATTTAAAGATATATCCCTGCATGCAAAGAATACAATTACCTTGACTCCCCCTGAATTCAACATGGTTTAACCCAGGTGTAACTAAGTTAATGCACTTAACAAGGTCTGGATCCAGCCCATTGTCTCTTAATGTACAGGTCACATTTACAATTGGGTTATATGACAGGCTGAATATTGTCTCTCTATGATTATATAGCTGGTATTGTGAATATTTATATTGCTAACCTGTGCATCATGTATTTTAATTTTATATTCTTTAAGGAGTGTCTGAGATCTCCTGCTCAGGACTGTGCTTGACCCATTTAATTTCAGGTACCTTGTGCACCACTATACTCTACCCCCCTAACCCTCCTTTTGTTTCCATCCATTTCCCTTACCTTATGTCATTTATACTAGAAACATAGCTGATAATATGACCTCTGTTCATGGTCTTGATGCCTCCCAGAAGAGGACGTGATCATCCTAATGTTCAGCATTGTCATTAAAATGTTCTGACCATTAAATTCTCAGGTATTGTTTAAATTGTTCAGACTGGTATAGGTAGGCAGGGAATCTCCCATAACGTGAATGGGAGCGCACTATTTGTAGCCCTATGCATATTTTAATCATAGCATGGACTGACACCATTATGTCTCCTATGTCAGCATCCAAGATGTGTGTTATGATGGCATAATTTACTAAAAGATATTCGATCCTTGAAAAGGACCTATGAACCCCCGAATGGAAGGTATATGATTTATCCCTGGGGTTCAATAATCTCCATGGATCCCCATCCCCACCATCCCCAGGCCCACTGTTTATGTGGATATTGAAGTAGTCCCAATGTCCTAGAGATCTGTCTAGATTAAGGTAAAAGAAAATTAGTGATACATTGGAGGAATTCCCCCTGTCCCGAGTTAGGGGCATATATATTCATTAATGTTTACTTCGTATCATTAATTTGAATATAAACTAATATATACCTCCCTTCCGGATTCGGTATTACTTTCAATATGGAATATTGTAACTGTTTAGGAATTATTAATGCAACTCCCATGGCTTTTGTACGATATGGGGCAATCCCCAATCCCCAATCCATGAGAGTCATCTCCCTCTCTCTCCAATGTGTCTCCTGCAAGTCTATCCCACATTTTTTTAAGATGATTGACCACTTTTTTACGCTTAATTGGCATCTCACATTCCATGACGCCACAGACAGGTGTAGTAAAGTTGCATTTAGAGGGGGGATTTGATGGAAAGGCTGCATGACTGACTCACCCCTCCCAAGTGATGAATCATTCACTGAGACGTGGGGCTAGTAAAGTAGCATTAGGGATTTGTGCACATTTCCACTGAGGACTGATTTTACGAAGACATAAAGCCAGTAATCTCTGGTAATTATGCCAGGGAGCACTAGTAAAGAACAACCTAAAAAGTGTATTCTTAACTCAACATATATATGCAAGGTGGATATAGATATCAAAGTAACAGAAACAAAAACAAAACAAGTGGGTCTGGAACAATTACAAAGTCACGAATCTAAACCCATATTAATGGAAGTTCTATGCTCACACTGAATACAACTATTAAGAACGAGGTGAACAGGGTCAGGAAGTAGAAGACTTAGGCATAGGGAAGGGCACCTCAATGTAACACCTCGCTGCCTTTGGATCATTTAAAACATTTTCACGCCCATTCTCCATCTGTTTAAGTCTAGCCGGAAACAACCAAAGCAAATCCGGAACCATTGTCTGCCCAGAATTTGCAAAGAGGAGAGTATTTGCTCTGTTTCTGAAACACAGCCACTGAGTAGTCCAGAAATATTAGAATTGTATGGCCTTCCCACTCTAATTGTCTAATTTGTCTATAGGCAGCCAACACCTCTTCCTTAGCTCAAAAATCTGAAAATCGAGCTATGACAGGTTTGGGTCTTTGGTTATTGTCACCCCTACCCAGGCCTAGTCTGTGTGCCCTCTTAATTTTTGGGGTGCCTAGAATATGTAGGGCAGAAGCCAGTTGTTGAGAGAGAAAGGTATATAATGCAAGGGCCCTTAATAAGCTCAGGAATACTGATAAACCTGAGATTATTTCTTCTGCTCCTATTCTCAAAGTCATCAACCTTGTCAGTCAGAGATTTTACTTGCGGTTTCAGCTACTCAGACTAATTTTGTAAGACCAAGATAGAGTCAGTGTTATCACTGGTTTGCTGCTCCAGCACATTTATTCTAATTGTGTCCTCTTTAATTTTGGAAACAGAAGAATCTAAGGTAGATTGCAAGGATTCAAATTTTTTGTCAATAACAGGCAATAGGGCTTGCAAGAGCTCCTGTGCAGTTCCATTGCTTGAGAGTGGTGGAGGAATAGGATTTAAGACTGGGCTTGAACCACTAACAAGGGGATCTAGGGGGGGAGAGTTGGGAGGGGGGGGGGTTGCTCAAAATGTGTCTTGTTTTTCCTATTGTAGAGGGTTCAGAGGAGCTATCAAGGGACTTCATCAATTTTTGATAATACGTTTTTTTGTGCCAAGTTTTGTGCTCTCTTAGGAGCATTCAAGGACAATCAATCTTTCTAGAGTAAGCTACTCTTATGGATATGGTTATATGGTTATGGATGTGGGCTTACATGGGTAATATATGCCTGTATTGGAGAAGTGTCTAGAAACCGTGTTCTCCACCTCACATTATCACAATGTTCCTTACATTATATGAAATAAAAGAAAAAAAATGGGTTAGAGATCAATTACAAATATAGGGCCGGATCCAGAACTACGTCCGTCTTCCATAGACCGCATATACGCAATCTACGTATCGAAACGATATGCAGATTACATACAATAGCTACTACGCATGCGCAGTAGCTACTGTTTATTGAACCACGTCCGTCTATGGAAGACGGACGTATTTCTGGATCCAGCCCATAGAGTTAAACAAAACAGATATGGGGACAAATTTACTGAAGTTAGGGGCTAGATCCAAAAGTTCTGCTGCTGGTGCTATTTATGTCCAAGAAAGTTAGTAAAGGACTCTATAGTTGAAACAAAGTCAGATTGTCTGAGGTCGGATACCAATGAAATAAACTTAATGCAGTTAAGGTAAGTACTGCAGATAGGATGAGGTTATTTTAGGGCCAAGCAATGGAGTCAGTATACCCAGTAGAAGCACTCATGTAGTCACCACAGGGCAAAGATGTCAGTTCCTCGATCCCCAAGTGTAACCTTTGAAAACAGTCCCCAAAAGTTACAGAAATAAATAGATTACCGCTCAGCAGATCTCTAAAGCCAAGACACACTTTTGTGACCACCAACCAAGATCCAGAAGAGTGTAGTTGCCAACTGGACTTAGGCAAAATAATAAGAATAAATCCCCAAAAGTTATATCCTGAGGTAAAGACTACAGAAGCAGGAGTCCCGGCGTTCAGGGTTGTACCACAGCAAATCTTCAAACCTGAGTGTACCATTGCAAAGATGCTACAGGTCTCACTAGCTGGTCTCTTTAGGACTTGCAGCTGGGTTAGAAGCTCACAGGACTTCCAAATTAATATTCACCAAGGGGCGCCTCTACAGAGCATCTCTGACTCGCCCTTTCTCACTTTAAGAATGAGAACAAACTGCAGTTATCCACAGGAGTAGTGCTGCTAGGTCCGCTCCACACCTTGGCATCTATGCAACAGCCAGGTCACTGTGATGCCAACAATGTTCCCTAGGGGCAAGGTCTCTGCTCTGAGGACTCCACCTCCCCAACTTGCCTTACCATACTCCAGGGACG
Source organism: Limnodynastes dumerilii (assembly GCA_011038615.1). Classification (NCBI taxonomy): domain Eukaryota; kingdom Metazoa; phylum Chordata; class Amphibia; order Anura; family Limnodynastidae; genus Limnodynastes; species Limnodynastes dumerilii. The sequence goes on along the minus strand of WWET01003967.1, from coordinate 89,665 downwards.
GGAGCAGGCCACCGTTACGTGCTGATGTTCAAGACCCATGCCAGAAGCTGACCCCGACGTCTGAAGATGGAGATGGCCTCAGCAGCAAAATTCAGTGATGTCCACACAAGTTCCTTAGCAGGAAAGTCTCCTCGCAGCAGGACAAAAAAGCACCACTTGGCTGTGGGAGAATAGGCATGCCGAGCATGTGGCAATCAGGGACCACTGCCAAGGCCGGACTCCGGGATTCCAGGTGCCAATCACTTCCACAAATACTATCACCACCAGGTAAGGCTTTCAGCTTTGATTCTCTGGTGCTCCCAGTCGATAAATTAGCCAGAAGTTAATGGATTGTCTCTGATAGAAGCAGATGGCATAGAGCAAATTTAAAACGTGGCCATCAGGGGTCCAGATCTTTAGGACTAATATTTAATTGCAGTTAAATTTGTGGTCTTATGTTTAATAGAGTAAATCTTGTTTATGATTTTAATGTAGTCATATCTATGATCTAATAAGCCTCACATCTGGGGTCTTTTTTAATGTGAGATGATCAGAAAATTACTAGCCAACTTATTAGAATGGACAATGGACACAATAATAGTCACTAAATGCTGCCCTAATTTTATTTGTATAGTAAAAAGGTCACCAGGATGTCCTTTTCTGTGTAAATGTCACCAAATTGTTCTTGGAATGGGGAAAATCATTTAGAATGATGTATGTTCATGTATCTTGTATCATCACTAGAATGTTCCTTGTATTGGATGTCTTGAAATCACAAAAATAGTTTCTTCTTTGTCAGTTTGGCTTGGTAGCTAAGTGATTTAACCTTATCGTTTTTTCCATATATATCAGTGACTATGTACACCCACATTATATAAACCATGCCTGCATGTATATGTCATTATAATTTTTTTTGTACATTTATTACCACATGTTTATAAAAGCCAGGACCATTTGCATGTATTTGTCCAAGTACAAAACTTGGCAACCTGCAGAAATGTAAGGTGTAATGTGTAAGGAGAGGCAAACTATTAGGTATTCAAATGCTATGGGTAGAAAGCAGAGCTGCTCTAGAGGGCAAACCATCCAAAAGCTGGTCACAAAGCATTTTGCTCTTTATAGACACAGTTTAGCCACTCTCAGGTATAAAATAATATATGATATTCCACCACCTGTGCGAGGAGACAATAGAGACCAGATGTTACTGAGATATGAAACTATGTGGATCCATAGACTGAGACCGATCGCTCCATCTGTGCTTTGATAATCTTATTTGCGGACTTTTCTTTATAACGAGTCTCATTCTCTTTTTACTTATTCATCTATATGTTTCTGCACATGTTTTAGAGCTATGGTCGTCTTCATTGACTTTATCATGTATGTTGTTTATTGTGTGTTGTCAGGTCTCCATGACTACCAGTGATGACGCAGATGACAACGTCATTTCTGGTGTGTGTACGCGCTGGTCACTTCCGGTGCATGGGGTCCGGTGACTTTTTATGGCATGGAACAGGAAGGAGGGGATGTATGTTGGTGGGGTAAGTGGACACTCTTCTATACAGACCTGTATATGCAGTTTGTTGTTTTATACAACATGATAAAAGTACATTAAATTGTACTAAAACATCAGTATTTTCCACCACTATGACTTTTTTTTACTCCTGACTGATTTGTAGCTTGCTGGGGTGCACTCCACAACAAAGCACATACAGGACAGTACAGGACCACAATGAAGCCCTCCCAGACTTCCAATATAAATGTACATAAGAACAAAGATATTTATTCCATCAAAAATCGATGTTTCAGAGGCTGAAATTGCCTCTTTCATCTGGGTAAATACACCTACTGTCAAACACATAAATATATACCTATAAGAGTAATTACCTCAACACTCACCACACCTGAGAAAAAACACCTTGCTGACCGCTGAACACTCCCTGCTAGACCTGCTGCTACATGGATCCTGCATGGGGATCCTGCGCACCATAGAGGACATCATCAGGTAAATATAGTGAAGAGACTCCCCTCACTGCCACCGCAGCTCTGGGGTTCACCCCCCAATGCTCCGTCCCCCTCCCATTTCCAAGAACCAGGAAGCCAGGGGAGAAGGACAGCGAGAAAGCAATTGACTGTAAAGAAAAAAAAATCAATAGTCATTTGCTTTTGAAGATTAATAACTTACCTCCATTACCTGTGAATCTAGTTCTGTGCACAGTTTACACGGTGAGTCTGTTCACCAGTATCCCTCAGGATGAAGGTGTACTGACCACCAAGCACTTGCGTAACAATAATTTGCACTATTGTGGTCCCCCCTTATCTCTGTTGCTCTCAAGTTGCTGGAACTTACATTAAAGAGCAATTACTTTATGTTTGATGGGCAGTTTTTCTTGCGCTATGGAGCTAATGCATACATGTATCAGGTGGAATCACAGCTTTTTTTGACAAATCATCTTTACACTGGGAAATGTTTTCTATACATACGCTATATTGACAATATTTGGATATTCTGGTAGGTTTGATTGAAGACTTCACGGACTTTATGTCTCTGATTAATCTTATGAACTAATTCATTAAGTTCACATACAGTATACATGCAGTCTACAAGATATTAATTATCTTGACGTCAAAATTTCACTTTGTAATGGGATTTTGAAAACTTCCATTTGCCACAAGAAGTCCGAGAGAAACACTTTTTTACTGTCTTCCAGCCATCATCTCGCATCACTTAAAAAAGGTTTACCATATTCCCAGTTTATCAGGGTGTGCAGAGTGAATAGTGATCTGGCTACAAGAGACGCACAACTGAATATGATGATGTTCAGATTTCTTGAAAGAGGATATGCGATTAACATTCTTGAAGATGCTAAAAAAAAAGCACCCACTACACCACAGGAACATCTGCCACAGCCTTATCAACACTCTGAAAAATTAAATCGTCTTCCATTGGTGCACCAGTTCTCCCGTTTGAGTCCTTTTGTAAACAAAACTCTCAGATACTTGCCGATTGTTCAAACTGACCAATCTTTGAAAACACTTAACCAAATGAGCATTATGCCCTGTTATGTAAGGAGTCGTAATCTTCAACACCAGCTGGTGAAGACAGATGTGTCCCAGTTAAAAACCTACAATTCCACTAACTTTATGACCAAGAGCCCAGGATGCTATAGGTGCCCTAATTGTTTGATGTGCAGATATCTTGAGACTGGTAGTTTCTTTTTTCGTCCATGAACTAGGAAGAAAGTCTCCATTCACCATGTTTTGACGTGTACTACATTTTATGTAATCTATATGTTGAAATGCCCGTGTGGTTTAGTGTATATTGGTAACACCAGTCGTACATTTAGAGAAAGGATGAAATTGTATTGTTCCGCTATCAGGAACTCTTTATCATCTGGGACAGCTGACCAACCCAGGGTTAAGTACTTTTTGAAAGAAAAACATTCCTTGCTAATCTGAGATGTAAACTTATCGACCATATTTCATCTACCCCCAGGGGGGTGATAGGGATAAAGCCCTACTGAGATATGAATCCCGCTGGATTTATAAGCTACAAACTGTGCATCACTTTGGTTTAAATGAAGCTTCGCCCTTATTATGTTTTCTTTCACTGTCATTTGCGTATGTTTGCTAACCTTTTGTCTTTATTGGTGCAGTTCGTTTTTGTTGTTTGGTTTGCTGTTTTGATTTGCACAAGGCTTTTGCTCTGCATTTTGCTTATTATTGTATGTGGAGTTTCCAGCTTTCAGTAAGGCGTTCTATGTTGAATGTGGTGAGTGTTGGGGTAATTACTCTTATCGTTATATATATTTGTGTTTGACTATGTGTATTTACCCTTATGAAAGAGGCTATGGAATAAATACTTTTGTTCTTGTGTAAATTTATATTGGAAGTCTGTATATTGTATTTTACATGCCATTATTCTAAACTGTTAAGATCCATTTTTTTGGATGTTGAATTTATGTTTACTTCTTTAATATCTTTTCCATTACCTTATGTACAATGGTGCTTTCTTTCTTTTATTTCAATTTAAAATAATAAAATGGATTTTGTGAGCAAACTCTTATTGTAGCGCCTGTATATAAAATCCAATATACAGCTAAGCATATTAAGTTCCAAGCTCTAAATATAGACAGGTTTAGTATGAGAGCTTAATTACAATGAAAATAGTTGGTTTAGTTGTATTTCTATTATCTCTTCATCTTAGACCCTCATAGGCTGACTGTTAATGCCCAGACTCTATGAAAATAAAAAAAAGAATAATAAAGGACCCTTTCAAATTTAGTATGGATTAGATACATATAAGAGTGAGATTGGGATAGTAAATAACTGATATCAGGTACACTTAGTACAAAAGTACACTTAGAAAATGTCAACTACCCAAGTAAGCTAAGGAATTCTATTTGTGCTAAATATATGTAAATCTATTCCTCTGTTCGGAATTGCGAACTATAGTCAAGTGTAATACATGCAAGTATTCCAAAAGAATATCAATAGAACTATAATGAAAGGATAGGATTGTGAGTATAATGCATTGCTATAAATCGTGCTATGATAATATGGTATATATATATATATGTAATACAAAACCCAACAGATCATAGCCCTGAAATAAAAATAAACTTTTTAAAAATAATTCACAATTTTGAATTATATTGTTCTTTCCTGTGTGATATTTCTTTTATATAGATGGATTTGGGATGCTTTCTCCGTAAAGAAAATTATATTTGCAAAATACAGACAGCCAAAAACTTAGTTTCAGCTGTGTGTATTTTGAAAATATTTCTAATTATAAGTTTTTATTAATGAATGAGTAAGTAAGTATGGTGAAATTATTTTTCAACAACTTACCCATTCATTATTTCCAAAACCTGCAGCACGCTGTAGACACAAGCCTCCACACCAGACAGGTTAGTAGGGAGTCTTAGGGTTAGGTTTCGGGGAGGGTAGTCTTAG
>WWET01003967.1:57661-76165 GCA_011038615.1 Limnodynastes dumerilii | reverse complement strand
ACTATACCATTCTATCTGTAACATACACACAGGATAGAGAATGTAACACTACACTGCCATTACCAGTAACACATTATACCATTCTATCTGTAACATACACACAGGATAGAGAATGTCCAGCAACACTGCCATTACCAGTAACACACTATACCATTCTATCTGTAACATAAAACTCAGAAACATTCGTTACACATATTTGTAAATATATGATAAGCCACCAGCCAACGTCAAGGGTTTTCTGCGATAGTTGTCCTGATGCAGGAGAGTCCCAATATTGTGTCATATATATATATATAATTTTTTTTAAATTAAGAGTTAACACCTCAGTAAGCACTTTTTTAAGCCTCCAAAATAGCTGTTGTGGACCAACACCCCATCCCTTAGTATAAAAAACTTGTGAAATACATCAAACTTGAATATTGTAATCTATCCTTTAGTTCTAACAATGACCCCTCTATTTCACTGAGAAGAGTCCCAGGGATAATATTGAGTCACTAGTAAACGGGCACTTTGCCAAAACCAAATTTTGAATATGCAAAACAAAAGCTGAGATTTTTTTCTGTCTCTACTCCAAGGGCTCTATTTACTTACCTGAACGTTTCTCTGTGAACGAAGCTGCAGCAGGATGACTTATCTTCACTGCGAGCCTGGCAGCTTCATTCACAGTATTTACTAATACTCACCCCTCCAACGAGGTCCCGCTATGATCTGCGTGGGCATCGTAGGACTTCTCATTCATTTGCATGAGTGACTCTCATTCAAGTCCTGACATGAAAAACACTGGACATGTGCAGTGTGTTCATATCGGGACTTTGAAATCTTCAAAGTCGCCCGGACAGGTAAGTTTTACCTATTTTCTTTAATTTTATTAATGTTCATTTATTGATTTATTAACATTTTTATTTCTTTATATTTTTTTATACATAGATGTTTATTCCAGCAGTCTCCCAATACATGCCCCCCTATTAGGGTGTTGGAAAGAGGGGGATATGGGAAGATCGCTGAAATTAATCCAATAATGCCACCCTGAGATGGCGTTATTTTTACACCGGAAAAATGCCTCTCCGGCATTTAGTAGATATAACGAAGCGCCGGCCCACACTAAAAACAATAGGCCGGCGGAGACCGCCAATATTTACATGGATTTACATGTCACAGTAGCACAAACTCTTTCTCTCCTGGCTTCTCAATCAGACCCTGGTCGTTGCTAGGCAGCCAGGATGCTGCTCTCTCAGGTGGCTGGATGACAGCAATCATGGTTGTTGCTAAACAGCCAGGTTGCTGTGTAGACAGCACAGCCATAGCTTCTTCTCCCGAAGCTAGCATAATTAATCTTGCTCAGCTGGTGGCTAATAGCTAGGACCAATCAGAGCTGGGAGGCTCTCCAGCTTTGATTGGCTGTTCAGTGTTTAAATACCCAGCAGAGAGAACACTTCCTTGCTGGTGATATTGTCTGTTTTATGCATTCTATGCTGTGGCCCCTTTCTTTGTTTTGTTCAGCAGAATTCTTGTCCTGTTTGCTCTTGTTCTGCTGCTCTGTTACCGTTAAAGCAGTACTTGTTGCTAGTCTTTCATTTGTGCTGTTTTCCTTTCATGCTGCAGGGTTCTGGTTTGTTCTTGTCCGCTGTTTCTGTCCAGTCTCTGTGCTTCCCTGGTGTCTGCACTAATCTCCTGGCTCCCTGGTTTTCTGTGTATTAGACCCTGGGTATTGCTTCCTCTACTTTTACTTGTTTGTGTGTTTCCATTCTCTGTTACCTTGTGTTTTTATCATCCTCCTGTGAACGCACAACACCGTATCCATCCCTGTTCTCCCAGCTCCTCTTCCAGTCCTGGCTCCTGCATTGTCTGTTTGTGTTATGTCCAGTCCTGCTATAATGTCTGACTCCCAAACCCTCCTCGCTACTTCTGTAGCCGCCATTGGGAATGGTGGATTTGGTGCGCCCTTGCTGTATGGATACAATTCCATAGCCCCACCCACCACGCATAGCTGAGACACAGTCAGACCGGATGAGTTGCGATGCAGAATTCCTTTATGCTGCACACGTGCAGGGTGTACGTAACGTGCTTAAATATCCTATTGTTATTAGTTCTGGATCCGGGCCCATCATTCAATGTTTCTCTCTAGAAGCATCGATACTTTGAAAAGCTTAAACTACATTAAATTAAATTAAATTACACCGTTCTTGCAGTTGCTTCTTCATTTCAGCCATTTTAGCAATTATCAAAAACTGAAAGAAGAGATTTAATTGTTCTTTAATTTCCGGTTTAATGTAATCAATTACATTTGTGTTTGTGATTGCATTTTATATTGTGTTTGATTTAAATACAGTTCTTCATGCTGTCAGTGAGCAATATCTGAAAGTCACAGCAGCTCAGAGGATTTCAATAGATCTTGGGAAGGGAAAGATTTTTTTTGGTAGAGACATGTTGTATTTGAAAAGGGACGATGTGGCCACCAAGGAGCACAGAGAAAGCAGAAAAAAGAACATGAAAAGACAATATAACATTGCTGACAATATTAATCAAACATCGTGTCCATAGACATTTTATGTTACATGGCAATAATCATTAGGGAAGAATGACAGATAGAAAAAGCATATCATAATATACTGTAGTACTATCTATCTATCTATCTATCTATCTATCTATCTATCTATCTATCTATCTATCTATCCATCTATCCATCTATCTGTCTGTCTCATATATATGTGATTAAACCCTAGGCATTAACCATCAATAAACATATCAGCATAATGAAATGTTCACCTCCACAGGATGCTTCATTCACATTCATCCATTCTCATCCATGTTCCCTCCATAAGCTCTTTTGAGGACGTCATGACAAATATAAATAGACTGTGGAATTTGTCCTTTTTATAATGACTTCTCTGTTCATTATAATCCTCCATTTTGTGAATAAACCCAGAAGACGAATGGGTGGCGTGGATCAGAATGGGACCTGCCATGTAGACCAAGCTAAGTAACCATAAACTTATACCTAGAAATGAATATATAATATATATTAATATATACGTTTTTGTGATTTATTATTAAATCTTGCCTTTTTATCATTTTACAGATTTCAGAGCAAAAGAAATTGCAAAAAAAGGTTTCTGAAGGCCGAAGGGTGAGATAATTTCACTTATTACAGAGAATGACACCGGAGGATATGAAAATGAGCAGATTTAGGCGATCTTGAAGTGAGATCAATGGTTTAGTTTGTGCTGGTTTTGTTCTTTTCACAATAGTTTTTTTATATCTATATGTCATTGGCTTCAACAAAATGGCGGTCTAAATTTGTAGGAAACGTTTTCTATACTTTTAGCCTGAGTCTTATACCCAATGCGTTACAATGCACAGGATGGCAATTCACCCACAGTGGTCTATTGCATTACACTTTATGGTATCAACAAAATGAACGAATAAAGCTGGGGCTTAGGGTTAAATTAAGGCGACGCTGAATTAAGTAATATCACACCTAAAAAATGCAGCACATTATGGTATGTTAACAGTGTACACACTGAAGCCAGACACTTTAGCTTCTTAGGTGCTTAGATTTGTGAAATGACTGTAAATGCTTAGTGGTTCATTTACACAATCTACGCACAGAGTAATTTAGTTAGAAGGAGGCATAATGCCGCCTCAGGGAGTGTTTAGGTAGAAGTGGGAGGGATTTATATTAGCCAGGGGGTGGCGAGAGGCATTCTCCGTGCGTAGTTCACCTCACTCACTCTTAGGTGTCAATGGGGTAGATCCAGAACTCCGCTCGCAATACGTTTCCTCGCGTAGCGTATTTCTGTGTGCGTACCTGCTATACACTCCCCTCGGCACACCCCTTGAATGTACATATTTTGTCCGAGATCCGCTTTCCCAACCCTACCTTAACTTTTGCCCACGTAACCGATGTCATCCGCTCACGTGCGTATGGGCAACACGTATTTACGAAGCCGGCCCCGCCCACACTGTACACTTTAAATACAAACCCCCGCCTACATAGCGTATTTCAGACGTATTTTTGACTCACGTAAAAAATTGGCACGCCCACACGTAAAGATTTACGTGACACATACGTGAATGGCCCATACGTTCACATTTATGCTACGTTACGGAGTGTATTTTCTATGGTGCGCATGCGCAGTACTTACCAAAAAGCAATTTTACATCTCCGCCTCGCGTAAATTCGCTCACAAGCGTTGTTCTGGATCTGGCCCAATATTTGTAAGAATCCTGCACCAATCACTAACACCCCTGTGCCTCACTCCCCAGTAATATCACTAGTTCTTTGTTTTGCGTCTGGTTGCCCCATTATCACTCATCGAGCCTGTAAAATGTGAATCCTCCGTGTAGAGCTTGGAATTTTTTTATTCAATTAAAGTATTTTCCAGAATCTGATTTCTGTGCAACACAAATCCTTATCAGGCTCCAACACCCTAAAAGAACATACAAAACAAGCTTTTTATATCATTTTGGAGAAAGAAGAATAGAAGATTTTATGTTAAATGTAATAAAATGGTGAACTAAGGTTCCATGAGTCATTCATTCAATTAAATAGATAATTCAACTAACTTGTGTATTTCTGTTCTTTATTATTATAGTATAAAGAATATAGGCAAATTCAACGTTATAAATACATACAATTACAAAACACAAATAGGTTCTGAACATTGTTCAGCGCCCCCCAAAAAAGTAGCATGGACTTTGCTGGCGAATATGCAATCGCCGTATTCACTAAAGGGAATTTAGCCTTTAGCAAAATCAACCAGACAAACATCGCTGGACAAAAATCGTCCAGATGTTTGCCATTAAAAATAGTAATCGCCGTATTAACTAAAGGCAAAGCGCAGAGAAACATAGCGCCTTGTGTGTGGGGTGCGTTCAATGAAATGTTTTTAATGCTGAGCCTTGTAGTAATGTCAGCGTCAGAATGTTAAGCCTTCTAAGCATCCTGCGCAGTAGCCGATGAAAATAAAACATTTTGAAAAAAAACATTGTCAAAAAAAATACAGAATATACATTTACACACTTCATATGAAAATACACATTTACAAACCATAATATTGCCCCCCACCATCTATAATGAATACAGGGGCCACACTGTGTTTTAATAAACTTCTGTTAAACTAAAGTGTGTTGCATAAAGTAAAAAAAAATCTTTCACACTCACCGTTTCGCTGTCATCATTCTCGGGCCGAGTTGCTTGTAGTTTATTCGTTCTTTGCAGTTATTCTTCTCCTGTTGATTGTAGAATCTTGCACGCTTGCTTGAAGAAGATGTTCCAGTTCTTCCTTCTGTTCTTCGGTCTCTTTTGGCACTTGCCCCGATGACAGGCTCCCTCCTCTTCATGGGCGCCACTACTAATGACCATTCAGACACTAGAGGGCACCCTTTTATAGAAATGATGACGTCACTTACATGAGGAGGCTCTATTGAGCGCTAGTGGGCTCTTAAGGACCGCATATATGCAATCTATGTACCGAAATGATATGTAGATTACGTACAATAGTTACTACGCGCAGCAGCTACCAATCGACAAATTACGGCCACGTGTGGAAGACGGACGTTGTTGAGGATCCGGCCCTATGTGTCTGTCTTTCTATGTGTGTTTGCCTGTGTGAGTTTATGTGTGTGTATGTGTGTGTGTATGTGAGTGTATGTGTGTGTGTATGTGTGTGTATGTGTGTGTGTATGTATGTGTGTGTGTATGTGAGTGTATGTGTGAGTGTATGTGTGTGTGTGTGTGTGTATGTGTGTGTGTATGTGTGTGTGTGTATGTGAGTGTATGTGTGTGTGTATGTATGTATGTATGTATGTATGTGTGTGTGTATGTATGTGAGTGTATGTGTGTGTATGTGTGTGTGTGTGTATGTATGTATGTGTGTGTGTATGTGAGTGTATGTGTGAGTGTATGTGTGTGTGTGTGTATGTGTGTGTGTATGTGTGTGTGTATGTGAGTGTATGTGTGTGTGTGTGTATGTATGTATGTGTGTGTGTGTGTGTGTGTGTATGTGGGAGTGTATGTGTGTGTATGTGAGTGTATGTGTGTGTGTATGTATGTGTGTGTGTGAGTGTATGTGTGAGTGTATGTGTGAGTGTATGTATGTATGTATGTATGTATGTATGAGTGTATGTATGAGTGTATGTGTGAGTGTATGTATGTATGTATGTATGAGTGTATGTATGAGTGTATGTGTGAGTGTATGGGTGTATGTATGTATGTATGTATGAGTGTATGTGTGAGTGTATGTATGTATGTATGTATAGTGCTCCATGTATGAGTGTATGTATAGCTCCATGTATGAGTGTATGTATGTATATTGTTCCATGTATGAGTGTATGTATAGCTCCATGTATGAATGTATCTATGTATAGTGCTCCATGTATGAGTGTATGATCAGCTTCCATATGCTGCAGATGTCACATGTACCATTGTCAGGATTTATTATGTTTATGGCACTTCATGGACAAACCTTAAATTCCATCCTTAACCAATGTCTTCAATCTAATCATTAGACTTCAAGGTGCTGGGATGACAGATTAAGCCACCTGAGATCCACATCATTCTCCTGCTCTGACAGCGCTGAGAGCTTCCCAGGCAGCTAACAAATGGTGTTTATATGATTGGATTTCTGTAATAAATCAATGGTGATAATTCTGCTGTAGACTATGGCTCCTGAAAGCTTCCAAATAACACTTTAACGGCTGTCTGATAGTGAAAATTGTTTTTCTGGACCTCTACCAATGTGGAATGGACATACTGTCAAGGGTATTGGTGCATCTTTAATATGATATTTAGGGCTCCATTTACAAACTGACAATGCCTTAGTTTTCATGAGATTTTCAATTAATTTCAGGTGAAAATGATCTTTATTTCCAGAAAACGAAGCTATTTACAATGCAATAATCGCCATGGAAACCATGATGATCATTAGCATTAGCTGCCCCGATCGCTGGCCCGCTCTAATGACTGTGACCAGCGGGTCGCTATATTTACTAAGTGTCTGTACAGATTTTAACAATCCGCGCCGATACTATATATAACGCCATCTCGGAATGGAGTTAGAGGAAGTATTTCAGCGATCTCCCCATATACCCCCCTTTTCCTCCCATAATAGCTTTTATGTTTATGTATAGGAAGACCACTGGAATACATAGTCAATATGTACAAGTTAATTCAAAATATTAACTATATTATTATAATTTTTTTATAATTAATAAATAATGTAATACATTCAATATATATTTTGCCCACGGGAATCGCCAGTAGTTAATCCGGTGGGCAAATGGGGAAAAAAGAAAAGAAAAGAGGTAAAGATAGTGTTAAACATACCTGTCCGGTGCTCCGCTTATGCTCACTGAAGTCCCGGCACATATATGCAGTGTTGCTAACTTTTGGGACTTTTTTATTTTTTAATAACTTCATCACCTAGCGGGACCGAGCCCAGAGAGCGTTGTTTAAGTAATCCAGCCTCGCAGCAAGCCTTGAAATATCGCCCTCCACATTTCCGAATACTTATCCCTCCGGCGAAGTGGCGAGATGATCTAAGGGATGTTACAAATGTGGGAAATCAATTTGTTTCGCCTGCAATTACATTTGACATAAAACGGTGTCTGTGAGTTCAGTAGTGAATCAGAAGGTTTTTTCTATATCTCAATTTATTAGTTGTGAATCCATGTATGTAATCTACGTATTGCAGTGTCCATGTACACTGTAATACGTAGGTCGCACTACTAGGTCCTTGAAAACTCGTTTTAGGGAGCATAGCACTAATATATCAAAGGGCCTTGTGACACACAGGGTCTCGCACCATTTCAAGAAGAAACACAATTGTGACCCTAAAGGTCTCAGTATTACAGGATTGGAACAAATTAAAATGTCTTCAAGGACCGGTGATCGGTTTACCAAATTATGTCAAAGAGAATTGTTCTGGAACTTCCAATTGTAGACCCTTTCTCCAGGTCTCAATGAAGATCTAAAGTTTTAATCACTGGGATTATAATCTTGCTTTGGACTAGTGTTTTGTCTCCAATGTGATATTATGTGCTTCAAAGTTGAAGATCTTCAATTTAATTGTATATATTGTTGCCTTCAGATATGTTATATTAGATATTATTATTATTATTATTATTATTATTATTATTAGCAATTAAAAACTTATTTGAGATTTTTGTACTGTTCAGTACATAATCAATAAATCAAAGATTCTATATTTATTTGTTTATATAGTTCAACATTAATGGGTGTTATACACCTTTAAAATTAGAACTCATTCAAGACATATAAATTCCTTTTACTGTTTGTGATTAAAAAACATTTTTTATTTATGTTAGGAAATTGATGGATATTTATTGTGTTAAAATAATAATTCTGCAATTTGATATGTTTTGCATTGATTTTACTAAATATTATGATTTATTGGCTCATAGGAACTGAGCACAATAGTAAGTTGTGAGTCTCTGCATTGATCAAGCAGCTCTTTAAATAACAGCTGAGATTCTGCGTGTTCTCCAGGCTTGAGAAAGTTCTACATTGGAACGAAACGCGTTGCCATGTGCGTGTAACCCGGAGTGCTAATACCTCTTCATTTATCCATTGAAGACTGGGGCTTAATGGCGTGATTTGCATAAATTGCGCTGTTAAGCTCCACCCCTTACATGCATTTTGTACAAATATCCATCATTTTTCTTATTTCTCAGCCTTTATATATATGCATATTATATTCTGACAGTAGCGCTGGTTTGTCTGATATATTTATATATTGGGAAGTGTTTTTGATCCCTACGTAAGACAATTATACACATTGTGGGAGGACAGAGGCATTGAAATTGTACAGCATGCACTGGTTTAGGCGCTTACATACGACAAGACGATATGAATGACCAGAGATACGCAAGGAAAAGATAAGGGAAGTGCCAGGGGGAGCGCATCATGCTTAGTAGTACGTAACTTAGGCACGCTTGTGCATGTAAAACTGCCTTAAGTTTGGATCAGGCCCAATGTTCCAAAATGATTTGCATGAATTCTGTTGATCTATTGGCTGCTATTCTAACACTAATGCTTTAAATCTTGAGCAGGAAGCACAGAACTCTACCTTATGCAAAACTGATGCCAACAAGACCCCGAGACCTCCAATCAGCAACAAGATGACTGTTTATTGATTCCTCACCATTAATGGAATTTATTAAGGCATTGACATTCTAACCAAAAATGATCCAGCAATTATCTCTATATATAATATCAATATATTATGTCTGTTTTAATGTGTCAATTGTAAATGAAAATAACACAATTTTATAAATAAAATAAATAAAAACAATAAGTGGTTGTGTTTAGATTGTCATTTTTACAGATTCAGTCTCCCAAATAAAACCACTTTATATTAATCGGCATCCCTTTAAAAAAATCATTTAACCCACAACCATTTAGTTAAGAACATGTGATTAGTAGGGTCACTCATGTCAAGAGCATTCATTTAATCCAATTAACTGAAGTAAGTGCTGAAGCCATCCAAATATTCATTACTGTATACTGCAGTTATTAATGGAATCATTGCTTAATGACTTATAGTATTATTACTCTGTGTGGAATGTGATAGATGTGACCTTCCAGTATAAGAGAAATCTTTAAATCTGTACTGAAAGTCATGCCCAAAATACAGAACTTTACAGAAACTACGTCTCCCAGAAGCCATTGTGCCACACTGCCCACTCAGGAAGTGGTAATGCCTGCCATTATACATATGCACTGAGCACTAATTTAGTGCCATTAATGATATATTGAGCTTTTGGGGTTTTTGTGCCCTAAGTGCATGATTTTGCATTTTTGGGGATTAAACTGCAGTTGCCACACTCTTGACCATTCCTCCAGTCTACCTAGGTCAGTGATCGCGCTACATGTTTTTTTGCCAGAGTAAAAATACTCCTTATAGCGGGTCGTATTCAGAGATCTGTTTTTGCCGAAAGTTCTGTGCGTATTTTTAGGATCGGATCGACTGCGCAGTAACAGCACATGCGTAGTAACTTTTATATGCCGTCAACGTAGAGGATGAGCGCGGAAATGCCTAAGGGACAGACTTGTGAATCAGGCGTGGAAAAATCCGCACCTAAGTCCGACAGAAATATATGCACTGAAGGATTAGCATAGAAATGGGCGGGAGGAAGCATTTAGATGATGGAAAGTGGGCGCGCTTACACTTATAG
Source organism: Limnodynastes dumerilii (assembly GCA_011038615.1). Taxonomy (NCBI): domain Eukaryota; kingdom Metazoa; phylum Chordata; class Amphibia; order Anura; family Limnodynastidae; genus Limnodynastes; species Limnodynastes dumerilii. Next base: position 65,968 of record WWET01003967.1, on the reverse strand, counting down.
GGCTGCATATATACGAATCTAAGACACATAAGGTCGGAAGTGAGTGCGGTTATTTAGGGCAAGTCAATGCAGGTCTAAGTCTATGTCCCCGCGGAGAAAGCAAGGGGAGTGACTGGGATTTTGGTGGGTGTAACTTGCTCCGTAGGTGCGTATATTTGCGGCCCGATCGCAAGACGAATATATTAAATGCAGATTTAAAATAAAAACTAATTGCAGAGACCTTAACTAAAATAAAATAATAAGAGAAAATTATCAACCCAACCAATAAAAATAAAAATGAAAAATACATTCATAATTAAGCAGCAACAATTAACAGCTAATAAATATATGAAAATCAAAATCAACCAAATTTAAAATAAAATGAAAATATAATTTTTTTTTAAAAAAGTGAAAAAAATAAATAATTATGAAAATGAGAAACAACATCAGAAGTCCAAATCTAAGATTTCATTAAAGCCCTCTGGAATTGGAGTGGCCAGTTGATGAATCCAAAATGCCCCTCTGTCTGTAGGGGCTATTTGTTCAATGCCCATAATTTTTAAAGAGTATATACTCCCAGTATGTATTTTTTGAAAGTTTATTTCTATGGTATGGGTGGGATTTTGATTCAATATACAGCGCCTGTGCTCCAGAAATTGGCACCGTAATACCTGCGTGCTTCTTTCATATTGGAGGCCAGAATTATGTGACATCAGGTAGAAAACATATTGGGTTGGATAAATTATATGTTGTTTTATTGAATAGGAAGCAGCAGTGCTGGAAACACTGGGGAAGATACAGACTTAAGTAAGTTAGCGTGTGTATATAATAAGTTACAAGGTATGTATAACGTACGCACGAGCCATAAGTCTAAACCTAACACCTTCTGATTGTAAAGCAGTTTATGAGTTATTTATGTGTGTATGTAAATATATTTTTATTAAAATGTACCTATATGTTCTCCATGAGTTTTACTGAAATCCTTTCACAACTTATGTTTTAGGTTGAATTGTGATTTGTTAAAATAATAATCATGTTGTGGAAATGTTATTCGTCAGTTTGTATTTTATTCAGTAAATACTTATTCATAATATTACTTTATTTATTATAATTTTTTTAATACACATGTTTTTTCTTATAAATACATTTTGCAACAAAATGTTGAATTTAAAAAAGAAAAATTAAATGTTTCAATGTGTATTATTGTGTTATATGAGTTAAGTATATATTATCTTTTTAACTATGAAATATGTGCCTTGGTTGGCTACGTAGGATGCTTTACAGAATTTGTTCTGTAGTTTGCACCAAGGACTTATGCTATTTGTTATGTCCAGTAGGACAGGATACAGGGGATGATTTAACAGATGTTCTTCTGCTCCTGTTTAAAAAAAAAATGGAAAATACGATACTTGTCAAAAGTCTGAGCACACCAGTATATTTTAAGAAATGTTCAATTTAACCGCACAGTAACGAAATAAAACCTGTTTTATTGGCTTTGTTTACAAAATAAACAACTGAACAATAAGGAAACAAAAAAAAATACTTGTTTTGACTTTTAGCCAAGTTTATTTAATTGAAGTGACGACCCTTAGCATTGATAAGCGTTTTGCATAATCCTTGGCATACTATTTACTGATTTTTCCAGCTTTTGGCGATCCATTTGACTCCAGCAGCTTTGAAGAGCCTCCGAGAAGCCCTCAGTGTTGGTAGACGTGTTTTCGGACTTCCCTGCTCCCTTTTACATATTGTGTACCCCTCCTGGTGTGTCTCCCCTGTTACATATCATTGTGTACCCCTCCTGGTGTGTCTCCCTGTTACATATCATTGTGTACCCCTCCTGGCGTGTCTCCCTGTTACATATCATTGTGTACTCCTCCTGGCGTGTCTCCCCTGTTACATATCATTGTGTACCCCTCCTGGCGTGTCTCCCCTGTTACATATCATTGTGTACCCCTCCTGGCGTGTCTCCCCTGTTACATATCATCGTGTACCCCTCCTGGCGTGTCTCCCTGTTACATATCATTGTATACCCCTCCTGGCGTCTACCCTGTTACATATCTTTGTGTCATAACTTTTATGTGTGTTAACTTTTAATAATATTTATAATTTTGATTTTACATCACTTTCATTCTCTACACCGGCCACTTCCGCTTTGTGATCATTACAGACTGACAGCCAGTCTACAAGAATCACTGAACAGGAAATGGCCAAACTGCAGGGCGGAAGTGATGTCAAATCGAAATCACCGTATTCACGGACATTGTTTTTAATTGGCAAATGTTTTCGTTGCCATTGTCATTATGATTGATTGTTTGGAGCTTTTATGACACAATGGGCCGTATGCAGAGCCCTGGTCTTACGCCATCTACGTTGCAAAAAGAAACGTAGATGGCGTTACAAAATTACTGCGCATGCGCAGTAACAAACTATCAGAAAACTCCGGGCGCATACGGCCAAATATGAAGATCACAGAATGGGCCGGATCCAGAACTCCGCCGCCATTGCATTCGGAATTCCGTCCACAAAGGCAGCGGAGCTCTGATGGAGGATCATTGTTCCGTACCTGGGAAGGGAGACCTCTCCACTCACACATACAAGATTTCCACCAACAGAACATTACTTTAATATTTACACACCGGACCCATGGTAATTGGAGCCAGGCTTGTATGTAAGGGCTTAATCAAGCACAATGTATTGAAATGCACAAGTTTTCCCTTACGCAGAATGTGGAAAATGCCCACATTTCTTAAAGCTGGGCCCAGTCCAATGATCCAGTCCATTGTAATATGTCATCTATAGCAAAGAAAGAGCTAATATAATTCTACTGAAAAATGTATTATGTTAGGCTGACATTTTAAACCACAAGTATGATCAATTGCGGTTTTAGTATGTCAGCTTAATATTAAAAAAAAGCGCTCGTTCTTTGTTATACAGTATGTCTGCTATATAGGAGTAGTCATATATTTTATATATTTATACATTATATTTTTAACAGTGAGTTTTTATTTATTCATACACTCTCTAAGCGCCAATTAAGCTTTTTCTTTGGTGTTTTATATGTCATATCTGCCGACTTTTCTGGAATGTCCGGGAGATTCCCAAAATTCAGACATTGCTTCCAGAATTCTGAGAGAACAGGCAAATCTCCCAGATGTGGGTTTAATACAGTGATTTAATGCAATTCACTGCTTCAAGTGTTGACACTTCCAAAGTGTTCTGACAGCAGGCCGGACGAAAGCCACAAGTGGGATGAATTTAGTATTACAGCTACCGTTGGACGGGGGTTAAACTGACCTTGTGATCCTCTCTTTCGATCTGTCGCCATTTTAATCAATCTGAAGTGTTAAAGTAGGGCGCAGGTCTCAGAACTCCATGCAACCCGTGGAAGTGGTCTCCTGTGCGCCCGCACAGATGCTTGTCTACAGCGAAGATCTACACCTGGATTCCTTCTGGCGCAGCATTCAGGGCTTTAAGCGCAGCGCAATCAGGTCTTTGGATCCAGTCCAGTATTAGTAATAATTTATGTTTTAATGGAATTGCTGGAAAGTCCAGTCAACAGATGATCGTCTTATGACTATCTATGGAATCGTAGCACCTGATCCAGACCTTACATGTCCATAACCTTACCGCTGCCCACTCACCCTCATCTGCCTGCCTATCCCCACCCCCCTTTGCATCACACCCTGAACGCACATGTGCCGTGTCAACAAAACACCCAACTTCCTCTTGCGTACAGAATCCTGGATCAGGCCCATAGACTCCACTCTAACTGGATCCTCTTAGATCTGAGTGCTCAGTGAGAGTGCCCATTGGCCAGACCTGCTCCTGCATCCAATATGGTCACACACATAGAAAGACAATAGGGAACGCAGGAGGAACATAACACACAAGTGTATTGCATAGTAATGGACTTTTTAAGGGGTTTCATGCAGCATGGTGGTAAGTGCTGCATACAAGTCATGTTTGTTTTGTTCTCCTTGTAGATGGATGAAATTAAATTTAAAGACAGATCAGTCTACATGCTGGAAAAAGAGTTAGGTGTGCAAGCCGGGCATGCTCAGAGACTGCAACTCCAAAAGGATGCTTTAGATGAACAACTTATCCAGTTCAAAGATTCTGACCGCCATCTGGCTAGCCCCAAGAGGGAACTTCCTTATGCAAGTGGTGTAGGAGAAGCTTCTGATCACTCTGGGAGCCCTGTAAGGATATTTCTCGCTGGTTAAGATTCCATCAACATGATAAATCAGACAGTCCCTACACTACTTACCAGCTAGATGCTGTAGCTTAGCATTCTGCAGACCTTCTGCTTCATCCATGGTGACCTGATGCTTGTCTTCTTGTTTTTTTGTAGTTTTTCGATTGAACAATCCATACTCATAATTTCTAAATGCCGAATGTACAGAAAAACCAAGTGATCAGGACAATAATGATCATAATTTTCCCTTCTATGAAAGAAAACACATTTTGATAACTAGAGAACGAATAACGGCTGATGTACATGAAAACAAGCAACTTCTATAATAATGATGAATATTAGTTGGTCAATAATCAAGGATATTTAAGAGGAAAGAAATTTACTGAGATGTCACTGGCCTCTTCATAGACATCTTAGTATAAATTTAAACTCCAGATGAGCGGCAGCCTTTGGGTTTTTGGTTTTGGTTTTAAAACTTTGTTTTGGTTTTGTCAAAAAAAAACAAAAAAACTAAATTGTGTTGGTTTTGGTATTGGATCCAGATTTCCTAAATGGAATAATTTGAAAATAATTTGAAAAAGGTGCAAATATCGTGTAATTTGCACTTGTTTGTGTTGCTACAGGGTGTTTGTAACTATATATATATATATATATCATAATAATAAACAGCACTAAAATAGCAGCTGACATCGTTTATAGAATCCAAACCCAGAGTTTTGAAAACAAAATCAAGATCAGAATGAAGAAAAGTGATATTTTGCCTCCATTTGCAATCCTAGGAACTGAGGCCCTGATTTAGAGATTGAAAATAAGAACTTAAAGTTACACCTGGGATAAACCATGATGATTTCAGGGGAGTCAAATTTCATTTGTTGCAACAGTATTATAGTTAAAAGGTGATGTTTCGCAGCTCAAGTCTAATTAGCAGTTTAAAAGTGAAGCTGATCAGGTATCTGTGTGCAATAAGTAAAAGCAAAGCATTCTCCCTGCATGCATAGAATAAAATTAACTTGACTCCCCCTGAAATCAACATGGTTTTGCCCAGGTGTAACTTTAAGTTCTTATTTTCAGCTTTTGAATCAGGCCCTGAGTCCTGCATCTGTTGGGTATCACACAACTTGAACAACTCATCTCTAATTTAAACGCCATTAAAACAACTTCTACCTATTATTTTATAAAATGCAAAATTGGTTCCTGCAGCTTAGTAAATCTGGCCCCAAATGTGTATCCTTTCACATGTCAGTCAGTAATGAGCACACCTGTACTTCAGCAAAGAGACCTGGAAAACATGCACTGTCAGTGCACTGTTGAGATCCCCTTGCACTAGCTAAATGATACCTAGATACTAAAAGGTTGCTATGGGCAACCAATCTGACGCTCCTAGTTAGAATCCTTAGTTATCCCATTGTCTTGCTTATTTAGACAAAGGAAATATGAAGATTTTATGGCCATGACGACCTTTTAAACATTTTTTTCTTGACATAATTTTTTATAAAGATAATTAAACATTCTACATTTTATTTAAGGCATTAGGAATTACCGGTAGGTCCTGTTTGCTGCGATTTCTGTACATGCTCTTCTGCATTTAATTGTGAATATGGATATTTGTAAGAGGATTCCACCTTCAACAGCCCAAAAATTTCTATTAATTTACAATAAAATTCCCATCATTAATAAGCTGTGATCATAAAGATTGCCTCTAATTATCTGTAAATAAAATGTAGTACTGGGGTATGAATTGTCCTGATCTTATGATGTTTAACATTGGCTGGTCATCAAGACAAAAAAAATCAGGATATCATTTATAAATGAATTATAACCGGGATCAATGACTTCTGTTATAGGATGTGCAAGTATTAGCTCACAACATTAGGAGAAATTGTGTTTATTCTATTGACAGTTCTTAATTAAGGTCTTTGAGGTCCTTGGGAACTAACTTTTGGGGACTTTCCCTTAACAAGGGCTCAGGAACTGCTACCTACCTGAATCTCAGACATGTAAAGTAACTGACTTTAGTCTCTGCAAAGGCACATTCCAGTCTATACAAAACAAGGCCCTCATACTGCCAGTGTACAATGGTGGAGAATCATCATCCAATAATAGCTTCTTTGTGATTCCCCACATTTGTGAGGGCCTCTCGACATTTACCCCAGTTGAGACTCATAATCCGTCGTATCTTCTAAAATAAATAATGGGAATGTTGATGACCAGGGTTAGATGGAGGACTTTGACCAGGGGGAAGGGGTTAAAAAATGGGTCTGGCATTGTATTGAGAAGATTGGAGCTTGGGATAGTATATTAAGAATATACAAAATGGAAGCTGCTCAGATCAATTTATAGTTTAATGCAAACAGGTGCATGAAAGACCAGGGGGTAATCTGCTAGCAACAGAAACAAAGGAAAGGAAATGCCCCAGCGACACTGCCATTACCAGTAACACACTATACCATTCTATCTGTAACATACACAGGATAATGTCCCAGCAACACTGCCATTACCAGTAACAGATTATACCATTCTATCTGTAACATACACACAGGATAGAGAATGTCCAGCGACACTGCCATTACCAGTAACACACTATACCATTCTATCTGTAACATAAAATGCAGAAACTAGTACTTTAAAGCAAGATTAGAATCAACCATTGGACATACTTATCTTTTCATGGCCCAAATTGACCCCAATTTTTTTTAGACTTTGACTTAGTTCTTTGACAAACATCGATGTAATATTTATCCAAGGAGCAACGACATCTTAATATGTGATGTGCTTTAAAGGATAGCTGTATTTTTTCAGTTCTTAAATGACCCCAGATGTGTTGTCCTAGCTCTTTTTTGTAGAATTCTTTGCATAAGCACATGTTGAAGGTGGAATCCATCCTAATTACAGTGGGGCTGTCTTGCAAATCCTGCGTCTCTTTATTACCTTTGCTAAGGCTCAATATCACACGCTTTGCTCATTTATTTGCATAATAGGTTTAAGATAAAACAGAGGCACTTATTTTGGCACCCATAATGGCTCAGGGTGGTCAATGGTCATTGTGATGCTTTGTTGCAAATCCAAGTTGAACAACCTGATTATTGTGGTTGTTGACCCAAAGTCTCTCCTGTACCAGTTGTATGATGAATCAGATACAGTATTAAAGCTGCTTTTTGGAGTCTGTCTACTACTGGTAGGGATAAAGCATTTTCATCCACAAATCAGTATCAAGCATAACCAAAATAAGTTACTGGTTTATGCTGTTTGGGGGTCAGTGGACATTATAGGCAGCTTTATTTGATTGTAAAAATCATTTTGCTGTTGCAGAATAGAAAGGTCTTTGGGTGAGTAATACAGCCGACATGTTATATATATATATTTGGTGGAGGAATGAGTTTGGTTTGTATACATCACTGACTTTTTAATGGTTTATTGCTGTGGCTTCTTTGTGCTTCCATCAAACATCCATTTCCTCTTCTTTGGTATCATCCTGTTTCATAAATTCCATTTACCTTAAAAACACCGTTCTTGGTGGATGTCAAAAGAACATTGGAGACAATTTTACTTTCTGAATGTCCTCTTCGCTTGTTTTAATGTCCAGTTATTTGCAGTCGATCTTTGTTCCAGGAACAGCTGGATGAAAAGGATGCACGCCGCTTTCAGCTAAAGATTGCAGAGCTGAGCGCCATTATCCGTAAACTGGAAGACCGCAATGCTTTACTGTCTGAGGAGAGGAACGAACTGGTATGTGCCATGGGTTTCCTACCTGCCCACAGAGGAGGTGTGTGCTGAAATGACGGGGGGCACCGGCCTGTTAGAGAAGACAGAGTTGCATTTGGTGTGGCCATTATTATAATGGGTAGAAAAACAACAGATTAGGAGTTTGATAGTAGAAAGTGCTGGGTCACCATACAAGGGGGATGCATGCATGTGCCCTCCAGATGTTACGCTAGTGTTACGTTAGTAATTTCCGAAGAAATGGGCTTTGCTTCCCTTCCACCCGCTAAGGTGTGGGGGGGGGTATGGTAATTGTATAGTATGGGAGGGGTATGGCAATTGTACAGTATGGGAGGGGTATGGTAATTGTACAGTATGGGAGGGGTATGGTAATTGTACAGTATGGGAGGGGTGTCCCACACTTGTGCGGTTCA
>WWET01003967.1:26543-38043 GCA_011038615.1 Limnodynastes dumerilii | reverse complement strand
CAATGTCTGTCACCCTCTTTCCGCCCCTCAACTCCTTCTCCAATGTCACCGTTCTCTTACACACTTTATCTGACCCTCAACTCCTTCTGCAATGTCACCGTTGTCTCAAAAACTCAATCTCCTCCGCCACCTCACTTTCTGTCTTCTCCCTCTCGTCCCGCTCAGCTGTCACTGATGATCTCTCTTTCTGTCATTCTCCGATCCACTATCTCCGCTTCCTTGTCCTCAGTTACACAGTCACCCTGTCTCCTCACTTCACCTCACTACTGCACTGTACCTCACCAATTGCACACTTGAACGGACCTCTTCGCCCCTCACACACACACCCGATAATTCCAGAAGCCCCTCGCGCTCCAGCGCATGCCCCTGTCAGCTGGCTGTTGCCCAGGCAACAGCCCTCGCGCACCAGCTGGCTGCCTCCCGGCTATAGCCCTCACGCACCCTGCAATCCCCAACCCTCAATCTTGCACTGCAGGGGTGCCACACACATCACTCCCGCGGCTGCTGTCTATATGAAGACTCCAATGGTGACAGGTAAGTTTCATTTATCCCAACCCTAACCACAACGACAACCTAACCTTAGCATTCCCCTGACCCTGACCATCCTCGTCCCATACCTAACCTTAACCCTCCCCTCTCCGCAGCCTAACTGTAACCTTCCCTGTGGTGCAACCTAACCTTAACCTTCCCCTCTCTGCCGCCAAACCCTAACCATTCCTGTCCACTGCCTAACCTTAACCCTCCCTTCAACACAGGCTTAACCCTAACCAGGAACGGGAACCTTGTCAAAATAAGACCATTTGACATTGAACCTGTTCTGATATAGACATTTTCTTTATTTAATACAAACGCTATTAAGCTGCCGGCTTTGTCCCTGGTTGGAAAGCAACCAAACTAACACACTGAAGATGAGGTAAATTAGTAGTGTGATTGAGAGTTTATATCGTATGAAGTTTTCTTGTATTGAATTTCAGTTTACAGTATGGACTCGCTCTGTCTTTCAGAGAATAAAGGAGTTAGAAGAAAGATTAGAATTTCAGAGAAGACAAATAAAAGAATTAGAAGAAAAGGTAAGCTGAGAACAAATTCCATGTCACACAGTAATGTCCTCAGGTCACATGATTATGTCACACAGTAATGTCCTCAGGTCACATGATTATGTCACACATTAATATCCTCAGGTCACATGATTATGTCACACATTAATTTCCTCAGGTCACATGATTATGTCACACAGTAATGCCCTCAGGTCACATGATTATATTATGCAGTAATATCCTCAGGTCACATGATTATGTCACACAGTAATATCCTCAGGTCACATGATTATATTATGCAGTAATGTCCTCAGGTCACATTATGTCACGCAGTAATGTAGTCCGTGTTAGCTTGCTAGTTGTCTGAGCGCCGATCTTTGCGGAGCACTTAAGGTTAAGGTTTATGGCTTGTATCTTTGCTAAAGTCCGTATGTGAGAGGGGGAGGGACATGGGAGCGCACTTTCCCTTTACGTGTGGACAGAACGCTCGCAGACGTCTGGATTCGGCTCTATGTTCTGACAATCTTGATTAGAATCCTGTGTAACATGTAAGGTTTTATATCTGAGGAATAATAAAACATGGATTTGGTGCTTTAAAACTATTAAATTGACCCTTTCCTTATCTGTATTTCTTTTCCCGTTACTTTTCCTCTCCAGAATGTGGCTTTTCCTGTCATTTTCAATGTCTTACTTAAGATAAAACATGGCCCAATGTCTGCAAATCCCCCAACATGACCCATTCCACTAGGTACAAAATACTCTGTTCCTGAACTTCCAACAATCAGTTACTATGGTGACCACCTTTGTTGAAGAGAAGAATGTATTTAAAACATCAGATGAATCATTAAAACCAGGCGAGTGACAGTTGGAAGCTCAGGAGCGGAGTATTTTGTATCTGGTGGAATGGGTCTTGTTGGCAGGTCCGTGTCTGGTGCCTTCATAATGTAACTTGTCCTACATATATCAGTACACATGACCAAGGACACGTCTCACATGCATTTATATGCGTTGATTGGAAGGCAGGATTGTTCATACTGACGATGGGTGACTATAAATAAAATCTCACCTTTACCTTTTACCCCAGGTAATGCATTGCAATAAACTGATCATTTTACCATATCAATCCCCCTATATGCTAACCCTAAGAACGAAAGAGTTATCCAAAGTATAAACCCAAAAGTGTGCGTTAGAGGATGAGTCTGGAAACATGGAAATATATATAAATGTTGGAAATTACAGTATATTATGCTTTCTTCAAAGGTTAACAGCACGTAACAAATCCTAATCCCTCTTCTCGTTTCTTTCCCTTTTCTTTTAGTTTTTATTTTTGTTCTTATTTTTCTCTTTAGCTTTTATATTATGGTCTTAGATCTAATGCTGGGTAAGTCTCATATGCTACACACTTCAGAATATGTGAGTGATCTATAAAGGGTAATGATTGGTTGGGAAAGAGGAACTGTGCAGTGACATTGGACAGGATCTAGAGATCTGATTGTCCTTTATTTCTATGCATGAAAGACTCAGGAAAATGAAGAGAGGCCCGGGGTATCATAAGTGATGTGAACATGTATAGCCTGGAGCAGAGAAGAGACAGGAGGGGGTGGGGGCAGGATGGCAGCTCTCAACTATATCAAGGGGTGTAAGCAGGTAGAGGAGGAGGCATTTTTCAGAGGTGTAATAGAACACGAGGGCATGAATGTAAGCTGGAGGGTGGCAGGTTCAGAGGAAATGTGCAGAAAAATGACCACTGAAAGGGTGATAGATAAGTGGAATAGCCTCCCATCTGAGGGGGTAGATAAGTGGAATAGCCTCCCATCTGAGGGGGTAGATAAGTGGAATAGCCTCCCATCTGAGGGGGTAGATAAGTGGAATAGCCTCCCATCTGAGGGGGTAGATAAGTGGAATATTCTCCCATCTGAGGGGTAGAGGATGTGGAATAGCCTCCCATCTGAGGGGGTAGATAAGTGGAATAGCCTCCCATCTGAGGGGGTAGATAAGTGGAATAGCCTCCCATCTGAGGGGGTAGATAAGTGGAATAGCCTCCCATCTGAGGGGGTAGATAAGTGGAATAGCCTCCCATCTGAGGGGGTAGATAAGTGGAATAGCCTCCCATCTGAGGGGGTAGATAAGTGGAATAGCCTCCCATCTGAGGGGGTAGATAAGTGGAATAGCCTCCCATCTGAGGGGGTAGATAAGTGGAATAGCCTCCCATCTGAGGGGGTAGATAAGTGGAATAGCCTCCCATCTGAGGGGGTAGATAAGTGGAATAGCCTCCCATCTGAGGGGGTAGATAAGTGGAATAGCCTCCCATCTGAGGGGGTAGATAAGTGGAATAGCCTCCCATCTGAGGGGGTAGATAAGTGGAATAGCCTCCCATCTGAGGGGGTAGATAAGTGGAATAGCCTCCCATCTGAGGGGGTAGATAAGTGGAATAGCCTCCCATCTGAGGGGGTAGATAAGTGGAATAGCCTCCCATCTGAGGGGGTAGATAAGTGGAATAGCCTCCCATCTGAGGGGGTAGATAAGTGGAATAGCCTCCCATCTGAGGGGGTAGATAAGTGGAATAGCCTCCCATCTGAGGGGGTAGATAAGTGGAATAGCCTCCCATCTGAGGGGGTAGATAAGTGGAATAGCCTCCCATCTGAGGGGGTAGATAAGTGGAATAGCCTCCCATCTGAGGGGGTAGATAAGTGGAATAGCCTCCCATCTGAGGGGGTAGATAAGTGGAATAGCCTCCCATCTGAGGGGGTAGATAAGTGGAATAGCCTCCCATCTGAGGGGGTAGATAAGTGGAATAGCCTCCCATCTGAGGGGGTAGATAAGTGGAATAGCCTCCCATCTGAGGGGGTAGATAAGTGGAATAGCCTCCCATCTGAGGGGGTAGATAAGTGGAATAGCCTCCCATCTGAGGGGGTAGATAAGTGGAATAGCCTCCCATCTGAGGGGGTAGATAAGTGGAATAGCCTCCCATCTGAGGGGGTAGATAAGTGGAATAGCCTCCCATCTGAGGGGGTAGATAAGTGGAATAGCCTCCCATCTGAGGGGGTAGATAAGTGGAATAGCCTCCCATCTGAGGGGGTAGATAAGTGGAATAGCCTCCCATCTGAGGGGGTAGATAAGTGGAATAGCCTCCCATCTGAGGGGGTAGATAAGTGGAATAGCCTCCCATCTGAGGGGGTAGATAAGTGGAATAGCCTCCCATCTGAGGGGGTAGATAAGTGGAATAGCCTCCCATCTGAGGGGGTAGATAAGTGGAATAGCCTCCCATCTGAGGGGGTAGATAAGTGGAATAGCCTCCCATCTGAGGGGGTAGATAAGTGGAATAGCCTCCCATCTGAGGGGGTAGATAAGTGGAATAGCCTCCCATCTGAGGGGGTAGATAAGTGGAATAGCCTCCCATCTGAGGGGGTAGATAAGTGGAATAGCCTCCCATCTGAGGGGGTAGATAAGTGGAATAGCCTCCCATCTGAGGGGGTAGATAAGTGGAATAGCCTCCCATCTGAGGGGGTAGATAAGTGGAATAGCCTCCCATCTGAGGGGGTAGATAAGTGGAATAGCCTCCCATCTGAGGGGGTAGATAAGTGGAATAGCCTCCCATCTGAGGGGGTAGATAAGTGGAATAGCCTCCCATCTGAGGGGGTAGATAAGTGGAATAGCCTCCCATCTGAGGGGGTAGATAAGTGGAATAGCCTCCCATCTGAGGGGGTAGATAAGTGGAATAGCCTCCCATCTGAGGGGGTAGATAAGTGGAATAGCCTCCCATCTGAGGGGGTAGATAAGTGGAATAGCCTCCCATCTGAGGGGGTAGATAAGTGGAATAGCCTCCCATCTGAGGGGGTAGATAAGTGGAATAGCCTCCCATCTGAGGGGGTAGATAAGTGGAATAGCCTCCCATCTGAGGGGGTAGATAAGTGGAATAGCCTCCCATCTGAGGGGGTAGATAAGTGGAATAGCCTCCCATCTGAGGGGGTAGATAAGTGGAATAGCCTCCCATCTGAGGGGGTAGATAAGTGGAATAGCCTCCCATCTGAGGGGGTAGATAAGTGGAATAGCCTCCCATCTGAGGGGGTAGATAAGTGGAATAGCCTCCCATCTGAGGGGGTAGATAAGTGGAATAGCCTCCCATCTGAGGGGGTAGATAAGTGGAATAGCCTCCCATCTGAGGGGGTAGATAAGTGGAATAGCCTCCCATCTGAGGGGGTAGATAAGTGGAATAGCCTCCCATCTGAGGGGGTAGATAAGTGGAATAGCCTCCCATCTGAGGGGGTAGATAAGTGGAATAGCCTCCCATCTGAGGGGGTAGATAAGTGGAATAGCCTCCCATCTGAGGGGGTAGATAAGTGGAATAGCCTCCCATCTGAGGGGGTAGATAAGTGGAATAGCCTCCCATCTGAGGGGGTAGATAAGTGGAATAGCCTCCCATCTGAGGGGGTAGATAAGTGGAATAGCCTCCCATCTGAGGGGGTAGATAAGTGGAATAGCCTCCCATCTGAGGGGGTAGATAAGTGGAATAGCCTCCCATCTGAGGGGGTAGATAAGTGGAATAGCCTCCCATCTGAGGGGGTAGATAAGTGGAATAGCCTCCCATCTGAGGGGGTAGATAAGTGGAATAGCCTCCCATCTGAGGGGGTAGATAAGTGGAATAGCCTCCCATCTTATCTCCTTTTCTCTTTGTCCTGGTCTCTGGTCTTCCTCTCTCTCCAGGTACTGCATTACCTTGCCACAGCACAGATTGTTATAGTAAATGGACTAAACCGCAAATGAGGCACAAAGACTCGCTATATTATAAAAAGGCCAAAACTGTTTTAGGGATTCCGCTGCAGTGGTGCTCTGCCGGGTTTTGTAGCAGCCGTTGTGTTACAGCCAATCTGAGAGCTTTGCCTGATAAACCATAATGATTCAGGACAAATAAATACAGTATAATTTCCTGCTAAGCAGGTATTGAATTTCTTCTGTAAAGAAGTGCACACAAAGCTTGTATTTATCTCCTATCTCGTCTGGCATTTGTCTCCTGTCCCTCTTCATTCACGTGTACCAACGAGGGTCCATCAAATGGAACACTCTGTGGAAGCTTCCCAAACCTATGGTCCCAGCTGACGTCATAATGCATTGGAAAGAGAAGCACTTATTATCTCAGATCTCACCGGCTCCTCTACCACCCGGGAGAATCTAACCAGAATTTTATCAACCCAGAAAAATAAGAAATATATTTTAAAAGAAAATAATATATCACTTCAAAATGTATTCCAATGAAGAAAGCACATTACAGTATAGCAATCTATGGACACAACCCCTCATTTTATTCTGACTGCAATAGATGAAAGTCATAGAAACATATTGGGGCTAAATAAGAGCAATCAAGGACATTGAAAAGAAAACAACACGAGACGCACAAACATAAATATAAAGAAGAAGACTTTTTGAAGGAGCTGTTTGGCTTTTGAAGGTGAGACATATTTAAGGATTCCTTATGGCTGGATATATCATGTCATTCCTGCATTATGAAATATTGTTTATATTTTATTGTCGTCTATAGAAACTCATCATGACTTTACTAATAATGTAAATGTAATGCTAAGCATGTTGGAAACTATAATGCTCATAGCATAAGCTGTTATTAATAATTAACCAATAACTGTTTTTCCCCACAATCCTCTCTAAGGACAGTTGCATCCACAAGAGGGCAGTATACTCAAAGGGAAGACAGGGTTGTGTTACATTGGGGTCTATTTACATAGAATTTAGTTTCCCGTGGACTGGCTTATCTTCACTGCGAGCAGCTTCGTTCACACAATTTACTAAAACTTACCAGTCCTGCGAGGTGCCGCGATGATCTGCGGGATCCTTGAATGAAGTACTGATGGGGCATAACTAGACTTGGTGGGGCCCAGGGCAAATAAAAAAAAAAAATGCACCCTCATCCGTTTAAAAAAAATTATAAAAATGTAACTATGGCGCCCCTGGCACCTGGGTGTCCATCGGTGCCCAGGACACGTGTTCTAAAAAACTCTGCCATGGTGTGACCTCCCCTGTGGTTTAACTGCAGTGGTTGCTCCTCCACGTTATCAGCCAGACAACGTGCGCTGAGGAGGAGAAAACAGACTTAAGAGTACTTTAAGAACGCACGAATAGCAAAAGTCTGCACTTATGGCACGTGCATTCCCATGACATTTCCCTCTGACGGACGGGATTTAGCTGACTTACGTGTCCATAGCGCTACCTTAACGTAACGAATGTATGTGCGAAAGCGCCAAACCCAGCCCATATTGTACGATTTAAATGCCTCCCGCCACCCACCTTACGTATTCTCCCACCTACGGAGTGTTGTCATGCCCTGTCACAAGGAGTTGTGCACAGGCGGAAATCAACTCCGTACGTAGTGAGATCTGATGCGTAACATCTGCCGCACACATGCGCAGCTCGATAAAAAAAACAACTTATGCACACGGCATGCGGATGTTTGCGAACGTTATTAGGTCTGAATAGGGTCCACTATTATTATGTATCAATATTATTTTATGAAGACAGTCATGTGCAGGTCTTGATATATGTACACACAAAAAACATTACAGCTAAATTTCTGTGCTGGCGCCTACAAAAAAATAATAATTTGAGCCCTGGGTAATGACTCATTCCGAGCGGTGACTCAGTTACACTTCCACTGATGGACATTGTCCGCTTTGAGATGCTTCTGATTCTCCCTGAAAGGTGAGGTTGAAATCCAGGTCTTGTCTACACTGTACATCCTGACTGTTGGGGAGCTGTCGCTCAGCATGATGTCAGAGAGGCCGCTGTCTCGAGCCGTTCATCTGGAAATGCTTCCAGCGAAATATTCCGCTCTTCTGTGATAGAATCCTCCGGCCTGTCACACGATTCTTGGTAGTAGGTGAGAGACAGGTCTTTTATCTACCCCAATGTAGCTGCACACTCAGTGCACTGGCTTACGCAAACACAGAAATGGTACGTAGACCGTGCTTACGCAAACACAGAAATGGTACGTAGATAGTGTAAATAAGTACTATGCATGCGTCGTAGCTCAATTCCTAAAACAACGTAAGTCGAAAACTACATCACTGTGAATCCAGACCCAGATCCCTGAGGAAAAGCCTTACAGGCATCCATTGCTCCTGGGTTGCGCTATCATGGCATACGGTGTACATGTTACCACTCGCATGGTGTGACTTCCATCTACAGATGTAGCAAACACAGAAATGGTACGTAGACCGTGCTTACGCAAACACAGAAATGGTACGTAGATAGTGTAAATAAGTACTATGCATGCGTCGTAGCTCAATTCCTAAAACAACGTAAGTCGAAAACTACGTAACTGTGAATCCAGACCCAGATCCCTGAGGAAAAGCCTTACAGGCATCCATTGGTCCTGGGTTGCGCTATCATGGCATAGGGTGTACATGTTACCACCCGCATGGTGTGACTTCCATCTACAGAGGTAGAAGGGTGTTCAGGGGTGTAGTGTGTGAGCGCAACACTACAAATGCAGACCGTTAACAAACATACCGACGCAACAGGTTAACTGTTCCCGGGGAGAAAGAGGGCACAGAGTGTAGGAGAGAGTGCGGGCAGTGCAAAGGAGAGAGATGCTCAGACATGGACTGGGTGCGCTATGGCCCAGATCCTGCCGCCCGCACGATTTACCTGCGTGCAGGGGTCCGTAGTTACGCAGCCGTAGCGGGGGTCCGTAGTTACGCAGCCGTAGCGGAGGTCCGTAGTTACGCAGCCGTAGCGGGGGTCCGTAGTTACGCAGCCATAGCGGGGAGTGCAAACCTCCTGCACTCCCTGCGGTCGGTAGTAAATCTGGACACTTACGTATACAGGTGGCTACCTTAACTTTTACAACTAGGTCTGTGGCCTGAAGGGGTTTCACCTGCATGGCGAGGATACGGCCATCATAAATGAAGGGTCAGCCCCTTCTACGTAAATACTGATGCACGTAACTGCGTTATCACCTGGCATGAGCATGTGCAAATGTTTCGACACGGGACTAATGCCAGTGACCTGCGTAAGTAGTCCCCTGTCGGACGTAGCTGAGGATCTGGGCCTATGTCTATGCATCTAATTGTATTCCCCCCCTCCCAAAGCTGAAATCACCATCCAAGGCCGGATGAGCACAAAGCTGTTTATAAGCCGTAATTCAACTCAGGACAAAAGCTAAAAAAACAATCAACAAAACAAAACAAAACCTTTGTCTAATATATGGATTAAAATGCTGTGCATGACGGAACCTGCGGTTTATACAGCTTTCATCTGGATGAATAGAGGCTCTTAAATAATATATATAGGCAATTTCCCTTAGTTGAAGACACATTTTTCATAGTGGAAAATATGGAGTCATTAGAGGCTAAGCAGCTGTTGTACTTAAGAGATTATCCTGACAACACCTTCCAGCCCTCAGTGGTGGAGCAAACAGACTTCCACCATAGGAGGAGAGACGCCGGTCGCTGGTGATGTAACAATCAAGGGTTCAAAGTCTGCTTTATGGTCATCAGCAAAGTCGTAGAAATGCTGTGTGATGCGGGATGTAGTTGGCGCTGCAGGAATCCCATTTTCCACACATGCAGCTTAATTGTGGCTGTATCAGCGCCAACAGGTTTTTAATAAAGAATATTTTTTATATCAGAACAGGGACAGTGTCCAGTGTTCTTAATATGACAAGGTACCCATTCCCAGGGATGAAGAGGGTTAGACTGCAGAGAGGGGCGGGGTAAAGTTAGGCTACAAGACAAGAATGATGTGGAGAGGGGAGAGATAAGGTTAGAGTTGAATGATTAGAGTTAGGCTGCGGAGAGGGGAGGGGTAAGGTTAGAGTTGAATGATTAGAGTTAGGTTGTGGAGAGGGGTAAGGTTAGAGCTGAATGATTAGAGTTAGGTTGTGGAGAGGGGAGGGGTAAGGTTAGAGTTGAATGATTAGAGTTAGGCTGCGGAGTTAGGACCGTATTCAGAGATCAGAGATCCGTTTTTACGTGGAGTTGCGTGCGTATTTTTAGGCACATTTTAGCTGCGCATGTGTAGTAACTTTATTTACATAAATTCCGTGGAATATACGCACATAAGTGCTTTAAGCAGACATGTGAATCGCACTTTGGGACATACGTACGAATGGGCGGCATAGAAATACGTACATGAAAGTGGGTGGGGGAAGGCATTTAAATGAACGCTTGAGGAACGCTGTGAGAGGGAGTTAGAGTTGAATGATTAGAGTTAGGCTGCGGAGAGGGGAGGGGTAAGGTTAGAGTTGAATGATTAGAGTTAGGCTGCGGAGAGGGGAGGGATAAGGTTAGGCTGCAGCTGTTACAAATTTAGAAAAGTTAGAAAATTGCTGCTGGAGTATTTTGCTGTCGTCAAATGTGTCACAAATACAGTCATAAAAAATGATGTCCCTTCTTGTAAATCATTATTTTGCATTCTTTTAGGACCGTATTCAGAGATCAGAGATCCGTTTTTACGTGGAGCTGCGTGCGTATTTTTAGGCACATTTTAGCTGCGCAGGTGTAGTAACTTTATTTACTTAAATTCCGTTGAATATACGCACATAAGTGCTTTAAGCAGACATGTGAATCGCACTTGGGGACATACGTACGGATGGGCGGCATAGAAATACGTACATGAAAGTGGGTGGGGGGAGGCATTTAAATGAACGCTTGAGGAACGCTGTGAGAGGGAGAAGAGGGCACAGACGGCTAATTTGTTCTATTTTAGGGACCGTGCTCCAAATGACATGAAAAAAACAAAAAACCCTCTTTCTTTGCACAGACTTAAATGTCCATAAAACTTGTCTTAAATGTTTTGCAGTTGTTACTGGTCCCTCTGGCCCTTCTCTCTAATTAATGAAGGATGTCCCATGGTTGGTAATTTGCACGTTGTCACACGGCTGCCATGCATAAACTATAACAAAGACCATTAATGGTGCCTGGGAGGTGATCACACACAGCATCTGCACAGACGATCAGTCATTGCTAATTCCTCGAGGTCCCCGGTAACGGCTCTCCTCTTGTTACAATGAGATGAGAACCCGTTATACTAGATGCGGTTTCATAAGCGAGACGGGCTGCATACAGAAAGCACAGGCAGCGGGGATAGTGAGGTATGGGACGTGGCATACAGGCACTAAGCAATGCTTCTGTGTGCCCTAACCCGGGAGGGATGCAGTCTCCGCTCTGATAATAGTATTTTAGAAATACAGGCAGGCGAAAGCTCATTTTCGGTTGCCTTTGTTTAAAAAATATTACTATTGTGAAATCTTTATGAATGAATGGGTAATATGCCATTCTCATACTTACAATTCATTCAGAAATCGCGAAGACCCACTGCACCAGACCAGAGGTGAGTACTAAGGTCAGTCTGCAGGGAGGAGAGTCTTAGGGTCAGGCTGGGGGGGGGGAAGTCTTAGGGTCAGGCTGTGGGGAGGGAAGTCTTAGGGTCAGGCTGTGGGGAGGGGAGTGTTA
>WWET01003967.1:0-14088 GCA_011038615.1 Limnodynastes dumerilii | reverse complement strand
ACGGAAAGGCTATGGCGGGGTGGGAGGTGTATGCATGGCGGGTGGGGGGTATTTAAGTCATACATTAAGCCCTTACGTATGATCCCTAATTACACACCAACCCCATTTTCCATGTGCCAGGGAAGGAAAGTCCTGTACAAAGTATGGAACCTGAGATCGCATGGTCATTCACGACTGGAAGTCTGCTGCCGCTGCGGAAATAATTCCCATCGCAATGGCGGCATATTTCTGAATCCGGTCCATTTTATTATTATTATTATTTTTCTATTATTATTTTTATTTATTATTATAGACAATTCTTAATTAAGCTTTTGCTAAAAAATAATTTTATCTGTCTCAAATTCCATCAATAATACACATAAAATGATCGCGGATAACTTTACCCAATAATTACAGCTATGAAGATGATCAGAAGAAATGTTTAAAGGGACATAACTAGATACAAGGATTCTCTTGGAAATGGTGCTATGGGGTCAAAGCCCTGAAATGTAAACATCCCTTTGAATAATAAGCAAATTAGAGACCAGACTATATATCAGGTAACAATTCACTGATGATATCCGTGATGAAAGCTTTTCCACTCTTCCAAATCACTGTCCATCAACAGAAGAGGAAGAAGCTCAGTTTACAACATCTGTCACCGGATTCCGAGCTCCTTGTTTTAAGATGTCTGGGACAACCGTGATGTCATCTGTGACTGGGGCTGATCCCGTTTCAGATGCTGGTTGCGTAGCCCCTGGGGGACCACCCAGCTGTAAGGTGCTCTCTCATACCTTGCACCATCTAGACTTTGCTTTGGGGCCATACGCTTCTTTGTGTTGGTCTGTGATGATCTGTGGGAGAGTTGGGCCCTAAAAGCTCTGTCTTGGATGAGTTTTTAGTTATTGTTTTCTGGGTGCATTGGGCATTGTCCAGCGTTATCTCACTCTGTGCTGCTCGATCTATCGCTGTCATAGCATAATCCATTGTTGTGACAGGTTTATGCATTAGATCATGGACACTTTATGCATACCCATTGTTTGAGACCTCCAGTACAATATGAAACATGATACATGATTATGCTATAAAGAACAGATTGGCAAAGGAGACACCGCCTGGTTACACCAAGTAATGGTGTAATGCAACACCTCTATATTTAGATCACGTGCCAGACATCAGGGGATTCCAGGGTGCTCCTCCGCATTGTGATGTTACATGTCATGACCTATAGGTGGAGCGCCACAAACTTGCAAGAGGGATTAACAAATGGCTGCTCTGCAGGGAAGCGTTGTATTATAGACGTTGTCAAGGGGCAATGGGCGTCTGTTTTGCAGCCTGGTACAGCAGGTATAGGTGGTAAAAGACGGGTGACAGTGACTCGTCTGTCTCCTGCTGCCGATACCTGCCGCTGGAGAGCTGTGCCAGGCTGCAGACGTCTGATGCTCCCCTCTCTCCAGACGAAAGTCCCGTCAGTCTCCCCCCTGATGGCGGCCATGCCTGCCCTCACCTATCCTGACGCGTTTAGTAATCATTCAGGGAGTGATTGGTTTCTATTTATATTTCCTCTTTGCTGGCCGCAGAGATAGATCAGCTCCCCGGCTGCAGACAGATCCGTGAAACGGGTGCAGTGTTTTGGCACAATATCCTATGGCCGTTCCCTCCGCTGTCTCCCATTGGATTGCGTTGAGATGATGTTGGTGACTGCGTCAATACTCTGATAGAATTGTGCTGTAGAAGGTTGCTAAGTATCATCAGACCTCTGACTCCATAGACTAGAGCCCTTGTGCGGGGCCAGGGGCAGAGTATTGTTTAAATGGGGACAAATCGTAAGTCTGGATAGCACGGCTGGCGCTGGCCACACCCATACTGTCATATTAATATTTATATCCCTCCAATGGGCTTGCACCTGTCCAGCCATTGAAAACCCAGCATAAAAAAAAAATTGCATCTCTGAATCTCCCGGACCCAGCGATCGCACCGTCCAAATGCAAAAAGCGCCTTTTTCCAATCCAGTTTTTTTTAGTGTAAGTCTGGATCTGGTCCTTTATCCATGGTTCTACCTCTTTTCCTAGGTATCTGTGGACCCTGTTCACACTTAAGTGCTACTTTTTCCGTGCGTACGTATTTTAGGATCGGTTAAATTGCGCATGTGTAGTAACTTTATTTACACAAGCTACGTTATGCATGGACTTCAGTGAGATACGTACAAAGGGGCACGCCAGGTCTCCGTAAGAAGGAAGTTATGAAAAATGGGTGGGGGGGCATTTAAATGGCCTATTACGGGCACGGTTCACAATGTACGCACGTACTTAAGCCACTTAAGCACAAATATACGCACGGAGAGTTAAGGTTACCCCATGGACGCGGAAGTCAGCTAAAATCCGTAGGTACAAGAGGCGTGCCAGGGGAGTTGCCTCGCCACTTAGGCGCATCTGTGCGTGTGTGAACGCGGTCCTGTATCTCCAGTCTGGAGCATAGGAATCACTGGTTAAACCTCTTTCATGCATCTATATTCCCCATTTTGTGTTTTTATGTCACGTTACATTCACACTATTAAGTGATTATGCTATTTTGGTGCATTGCGTGACTATTTATCTGTCTTTTATTGAAACAGTTAGTGGGTTTGTCACATCGGTAAATGATGTTTGTTGGACCTGACATACTGAGAGGCAAAACAAAATTCATGGTAAATGTAACATCAGATGATTGCACATCCCGAGGTCTGACTTTGGAATCTTCTTTTAACTTCATATTTTCATTGTGCCATTTGCAGCATTTTTTTAATTGCCAACATAAAAGTGGTTGACAAACAAAGAGGCAAAAACTCTCTTCTGCCCATACACTTGGTCTGCCAATGCTCTGCATATAAACAATATTACTCTGTGCACGTCTGCCAAATCCATTGGCCAGTTTGGTCACATTAGATCAAATTCTTTCACAATCGTTGTGTGTTAAACAAAAATGACAAGAATGGACATCTACTATGATGAAATTCAGACAAAATCAGGAAAGTCTTATTGGTTGATGACAGCATTGGGGTGTGTGTGTGTGTGTGTGTAAATGCTGAAGCGCTTGCAATTTGTTCACCTTATCATCTACATGTGTATCATTTTGGTTGTTTGTAAAGCATTAACAATGAATACCAAGAATGTGATGGTAGATTTGTCTTGTTTTCATAATGGCTTTTAATGTGTTTCACTGAGTTCTCTGAAGAGTCTCACAGTTTTCATAGAACTTTCCCCATTGCCTCTTCAGTTCATTTTCATGGTTCTGTATTGCAAAATGTATTTTTCAAAAAAGGTATCCCTCAACAGCACCATTCCTCCATACCCCCTGTACGCTAGTCACATGACATTCTGCACCATTCCTCCATACCTCCTGTATGACAGTCGCATGAAATTCTGCACCATTGCTCCTGTATGACAGTCACATGACATTCTGCACCATTGCTCCTGTATGACAGTCACATGACATTCTGCACCATTGGTCCTGTATGACAGTCACATGACATTCTGCACCATTGCTCCTGTATGACAGTCACATGACATTCTGCACCATTGGTCCTGTATGACAGTCACATGACATTCTACACCATTGCTCCTGTATGACAGTCACATGACATTCTGCGCCATTGCTCCTGTATGACAGTCACATGACATTCTGCACCATACCTCCTGTATGACAGTCACATGACATTCTGCGCCATTGCTCCTATATGACAGTCACATGACATGACATCACATGATTATATTTTTATTACTGATGTGATGTCATAAAATGCTTGGATAACCCTAATATAACCCATTATTAATATTTATACATGTACAGTAGTTCCATATTTCACATCTTACTCAATATAATTGTTACGTATTATGCATTCACACAAAATATAGTTTCCTTTATTTCCACATAATATGAGCACAGATGTTACTCGTTATATGTCTAAACTAAACATTACATGAGGTGCAACCTGTCCAGATCTCACCAGGTATAACAAGTGTACCCAGCACTAATTGTCCGAGCTGTTATTGTAAGTTTTACTCTTTTACTATCTGTAGCCTTTGGTACAACCCTGAGTGCCTTACACAGCTTGTAAACGTCACGCTTGTCATCACAGTGCAGATAACCTTTTACTGTGGCCACAGTTTGCAATGCCAAAAGGGGTCCTAATGCAGTCCCACCATCAGTACCTTAACTTGGCCAGTGTGTTTTAGCACAGTAATAGGTTTAGTTTAGACTCAGGGAATTATGTGGATGGAAAAAAAAGTATTTAAGTCTTTTAATTTTATAAACAACATACCTGTGTAAATTCTGTAAAATACAATATTTATTGTGCAACAAAGGATGCCCTCGCTGTGTGCTATGTCTGGGTAACATTATCTTTCAACCGTAATGTTTGATCTAGTGCTCAAGCTGTAACTTTAGGTCTTTAAAGGGGACTTTGTTTGCCAGTTACAAATTTTACACATATTTTTGTAATGTGATATAATAAATAAATATATATATTAAAGACTTTATATTTATTTGTAAAGTACTTAATTTATTGTCAACTTTTTAATAAAAAAAAATTGTTGGTTCAAATTGTTTGAAATGTTTATTCCTTTATTTCCACCACTAAACACCCTTAAGTATTGATCGAGTGCCAATATTCTGGCACTGTATGGGGTCTATTTATATGGCCAACCGTCCATAAAGAATTATTGATATTCTGGTTTTGGGTAGCACAAAAGAGCAGAACCAGATTTAGATTGACTGAACGGCATATTAAGGAGTGGCACCCTGGCCATTCCACTTTGCGGACCTGCCAGCCTTAAAGCCAGCTAGGATTGCCCACCATTCCAAGGGCACCCACCTCATTATCACTACTAAGTCATGCTGCCTCCACCACCCAAGTCCCCTGAAAAGCCGAAATGGGATCCCTCACCAACAGAGAAGACAAGAACGGGTGGGCATTGGGTGCCCCATGGAAAAGACCCCACCCCCTCTATTCCCATATCCAATCAGTGCTCCTAACTTCCAAGGCTCTCCCCCCACACAAGAGCCAGTTCCAGACTTCTGATTGCTATGATACTAAAACAAAAGATCACGATCACTGGGTCACACAATGTAAACGCTACGTGTTCACACCGTAACCACTGCAGCGCATGGACAGACTTCCAAAAACCAGGACCTACCAAAGCAA
Source organism: Limnodynastes dumerilii (assembly GCA_011038615.1). NCBI lineage: Eukaryota > Metazoa > Chordata > Amphibia > Anura > Limnodynastidae > Limnodynastes > Limnodynastes dumerilii. The sequence continues at coordinate 8,927 of WWET01003967.1, read as the reverse complement.
ACGGTGAGAAAGACTCCAAAGTCTGGATCTAGCCCTAAGAGTCTGGAAATGTCACCTGTGCAATTCTCTCTGCTCATCTTACATTTTCCTCCCCTGGAGGAGCAGAAGCCATCCAATTGTCTTTAATGACACATTATGCAAACCTGTTCATTTATTTAAACGTCTCCAGGTATTAGCATTAAAGAAGAAGCCATTAACAGCAAAAGCTACTTTTCCTTTAATATAACCATTGGAACAACATCATGAGTGGAGCTGTTCATTTTGTTTAGTGACTAAACATTCATTTCGGAATCTCACGGAGGCACTTTATAACCAATAACCAATAACCAAGGTGTTTTACTGAATAGATGGTCCTTGTTTTTATGAACCAATGTTTCGTTCTCACGGCTGCTTTCACTGTAATAAATATTATGGTTTATGTCTAGCTCCAAACCAATGTAACATCTAATTCACCCATTATTGCAACAAAACTATAATAAATGAACAATATGGAACGATATGAAGCCAGGGTCATGGTTGGTGAACTAAAGCCATCAAGTAATAAGAATGGTTCAAGTAGAATTATGTGTATACACGCAGCACATGCTGTATTCAACCTGCTTTATCTACGGTAAGACCATTCTTGGGTAAAACATTAATATAGCCCAAAAATTTTCCCAAAGCTAAGGGGAATATGTCTACATTTGGGTACACACTACATAAAATTCAACTTTTTCACCAAAGATTTAAAGTCCTCGGGCCGTATTCAGAGATCCGTGTCCCGGTCCGCAAATATACGCACAGACGGAGCATTTTTATTTAAATTCTCCTGTGCGTATTTTTCTGTTGCATATCCGGACGTATGTATCCACGTGCGATTCTCAGGTCCGTCCGTAAGGCACCTCCGCGTGAATCATCAACGTTAAATGCGTAAATAAAGTTACTACACATGCGCAGTTGGAACGTACCTAAAAATACGCACGGAACTGGCCGGGAAAACGGATCTCTGAAGATGGCCCCTGATGAGCCAGTTCATGCTTACATGCTACAGTCAGGTCTGCGGTTGTCTCTCCCATAACCCTCTGCTCCATTGATCATGACATCATAGATTTAGGTGTTACTAATGCATAAAGAGATGCAGAGTCGTTGCACAGATGGTTGTGAGAGCGCACACACCTATTGATAAGGGCCATTCTCTCCCAGACAGTTTGGAACTGGCTGGGAATATGATTGCTTTTGCTTCCTAGAGGCAAAGTAATCGATTCCCGGACCAATAAACACGGTGCTCTGAAAGGCAAGTAAAAAATCTAACCCCAACCCTTTCCCAGCTCCTTACCCTAACCCAACCTTCCCTTTCCCACAAACATTCATTTCGGAATCTCACGGAGGCACTTTATAACCAATAACCAATAACCAAGGTGTTTTACTGAATAGATGGTCCTTGTTTTTATGAACCAATGTTTCGTTCTCACGGCTGCTTTCACTGTAATAAATATTATGGTTTATGTCTAGCTCCAAACCAATGTAACATCTAATTCACCCATTATTGCAACAAAACTATAATAAATGAACAATATGGAACGATATGAAGCCAGGGTCATGGTTGGTGAACTAAAGCCATCAAGTAATAAGAATGGTTCAAGTAGAATTATGTGTATACACGCAGCACATGCTGTATTCAACCTGCTTTATCTACGGTAAGACCATTCTTGGGTAAAACATTAATATAGCCCAAAAATTTTCCCAAAGCTAAGGGGAATATGTCTACATTTGGGTACACACTACATAAAATGTAACTTTTTCACCAAAGATTTAAAGACTTCGGGCCGTATTCAGAGATCAGTGTCCCGATCAGTCCGCAAATATACGCACAGACGGAGAAAGTTACACCCACCAAAACCCCAGTCACCCCCCTTGTAATCCGTGCTCTCATAGATTCTGCCTCCATAGACCAGCTGTAACTTTCCGTGTGGAGTCCCGTGTGTATGTGTCCTCCGTCCATGCGTATCTTGATAATCGCACCTACTTTCCCTCATTTAAATGCCTCCCGCCCATTTTTATTTAAATTCTCCTGTGCGTATTAATCCATCGCATATCCAGACGTATGTATCCACGTGCGATTCTCAGGTCCGTCCGTAAGGCACCTCCGCGTGAATCATCAATGTTAAATGCGTAAATAAAGTTACTACACATGCGCAGTTGAAATGTACCTAAAAATACGCACGGAACTGGCCGGGAAAACGGATCTCTGAAGATGGCCCCTGATGAGCCAGTTCATGCTTACATGCTACAGTCAGGTCTGCGGTTGTCTCTCCCAAAACCCTCTGCTCCATTGATCATGGCATCATAGATTTAGGTGTTACTAATGCATAAAGAGATGCAGAGTCGTTGCACAGATGGTTGTGAGAGCGCACACTTCAGAACTGGAACAATAGCAATACATAACTCATTAATAAAATGAAGGTGTGGGTCCCCGCTGAGAACGGGCCTATTGATAAGGGCCATTCTCTCCCAGACAGTGTGGAACTGGCTGGGAATATGATTGCTTTTGCTTCCTAGAGGCAAAGTAATCGATTCCCGGACCAATAAACACGGTGCTCTGAAAGGCAAGTAAAAAATCTAACCCCAACCCTTTCCCAGCTCCTTACCCTAACCCAACCTTCCCTTTCCCACAGCCTGACCCTAACCCTCCCTTTCCTGCAGCATAACCCTGAGACTGCCCTCCCTGCAGCCTAACCCTAACCCTCCCTTTACTGCAGCCTAACCCTGAGACTGCCCTCCCTGCAGCCTAACCCTAACCCTCCCTTTCCTGCAGCTTAACCCTGAGACTGCCCTCCCTGCAGCCTAACCTTGTCTCCCTTCCCTGCAGCCTAAGCCTAACCCTTCCTTTCCTACAGTCTAACACTGAAACTGCCCTCTCTGCAGCCGAACCTTAAGTCTTCCTTCCCTGCAGCCTAAACCTAACCCTCCCTTCCCTGCAGCCTGACCCTAACCCTCCCTTTCCTACAGCCTAACCCTAACCCTCCCTTCCCCGCAGCCTGACCCTGAAACTGCCCTCCCTGCAGCCTAACCCTGAGACTGCCCTCCCTGCAGCCTAACCTTGTCTCCCTTCCCTGCAGCCTAACCCTAACCCTCCCTTTCCTGCAGCCTAACCCTGAGACTGCCCTCCCCGCAGCCTAACCTTAAGTCTCCCTTCCCTGCAGCCTAACCCTAACCCTCCCTTTTCTGCAGCCTAACCCTGAAACTGCCCTCCCTGCAGCCTAACCTTAAGTCTCCCTTCCCTGCAGCCTGACCCTAACCATTGAAATGCATTTCTCAAAATATATGGTTCATGGGTCTGATCTAGAGCTACGCTGGGCCACTGTCTGTAAGTACGCCCAGCGTAGCTCTGGTGCACTCCCCCTGTCACTCCCCCTGTGTGAGTGTTGTTACACACAGTTACACCGGATGAAAGGCTACTCTAACCTCAGTCGCCATAACTGTATGTAACTACGCAAAGCGTAAAGCTCCTAACCCAGCCCTCCCCTCCTAATTACCATCCCTCCCACTCAACCAGCTTCCATAACTACAGCATAGTTACGGAGCTGGCGGCCCCTTCGTCCCTGACTACACTGTAGTTACGGATGCCAGATCCATGACTCCCAGAGCCAGGGATTGCGTCGGGCAAAATATGCCAGGCGCATGCGCAGAACGGCATTTCTGCCATTCTTACTCTGCCGTCTGCTGTCAATACGGCGGGCGGCGTAACTCTGGATCAGGCCCTTGGTGTTTAAATGTCTTTATCCAGCCCGATTGTTTCACCAAATAATGAAGCTTCAAAGAGTAAAACTCAAATGGAAATTGACAGATCAGGTATTTTAGACCATGAAGTTATCATTTGATATGAAGTACAAAGTGAATTTATTTACCAATAAACAATAAAGCAGGTAATGCATCGTCTTCACACCCAGCCACTGCCAGCACTAAACAATTAGTTCTGGTTGCCACTAAAATGAGGACAATAAACATGACTTTTCCTGTTATAGTGTATATTAATAATGAACCGGATCCACAGTTTGACATGAATTGGTAATCAGGTGGAAAGTTACACAAAACTATATTGAATGCATTTTATTCTTGGCATGCTGGGAAATATTTTTGCTTATTTCGCAGATACTGACCAGCTTTTTAGACTATTCTTTAGATTTGGGCTATAAACCATCACCTCTCAACTTCAAGGGTTTTTCACTAATAGTCCACCAGTTCCAGTATTAAAGCCTCAAATTATATTTGGGGAATAAAAATTCTTCTCAATACTTTGTAAATATGATCTTTCCCCTGACAGCCAACCCCCTCCTCATTTTTTTTCATAGTGGGCTTCCAGAAAGAGAAATTGGTCACCAAAGTAATTAGATTTGTAGGTCCGGGGTTCTAGGCTGGGACATCAAAGCTAATTACATCAATGTCATGATGTCACTGGACAGACAGTAACCACCAGTGTAGACAGCTGCACATTGCCTCCGGTTTATGAAGATAACTCATTTCTTTGGGATTTTAATGACATTGAAAAAGGGTACAGACGCTCAGGGAATTGCCATTAGCAATCGTAAAGAGACTGTACAGCGTTGGGATATGGGGCCGTGTTCAGAATTAAGAACGCCTGGTAATTTACGCACGCAAAATGCGTAAGTGGGGTGATTTCTATTTAGTGCGCATGTGCAGACCATGGAGTTACGAAGCGTAATTGGAATGATGCGTAAATTCCGTATGACAAAAAATGCGTGCGAACATTAATCGGACGGATTATTAATAAGAGGCGTCATTCGGAATGTAAATTGCAAAAAAAGGGCGTGGTAAAGCAGTAGACGTGCGGTTGTATTTACGAATGTTTCACTTCCGTCACATATACGTGCGCTAGCGATAAGGTGGCTTTCACAACACGGAATTGTTCCGAAATGCGTTACTTTTGCAAAACGTACTTATTTTGTATTAACGTCCGGATCTATTACAAACGCACGGAAAAGCTTCTTAAACCTGAATCCGGTCCATAGTTATAGGAGGGGTAAATGCCTTTTGAAAAACGCAGTCTTTATTTTATAGACACATACACTTTATTTAACAATGAACTTCAGTTGCTCCTGTGCCTTCACAACCTGGACATTCAGGTCCAAAGACGCACACAAATCCTCATGCACAACGGATGTGTTGGAAAAAGTGGAGCGGCCTGAACTGCAAGCAATTACGGCACATAGTGTCCGGAAACACAGCAGCTAAGCACATTGGGTCGGATCCAGAACTACGTCCGTCTTCCATAGACAGACGTAGTTCAATAAACAGTAGCTACTGCGCATGCGTAGTAGCTATTGTACGTAATCTGCGTATTGTTTCGATATGTAGATTGCGTATATGTGGTCTAAAAGAACACTGCACGGTAAGGTAAGGTAGCCTACTAAAAACAGGGGTGGGTTATGGGTCTGGGCAGGAGTGAGGTGTGGATCTGGCCTCCTATAAGTGAACCCAGTCCATTGTAGCAATGTGCTAAAATACGCTGCGCAAGTTCACTTTCTGCATTGTTGATTCTAAGTTTTTGTTCTCTAGAATAAGTCAGATATATCACCTGCACAAGCAAAAAAGGGGTCTATTCACAAAGATCATTTACATGCGATAATGCCCATTTTCGTGTGAAAATGGGCATTTATTTGCAAACAAAGAGTCGCCATGGAAAATAGCAGCTTCCATGGCGATCCATGTCAATAACAGGTCTCTCCGCTCTCTTTTAATTTATTGAATGCCGGAGCGGAGTTTTACACTATTCTGCCAGCGTAAATATAACGCCATCTCAGGATCCCAGCGACCTCCCCATATTCCCCCCTTTCCCTCCCTCTACTAGCTGTTATTAGGGAGAGGAAAAGAGGGGCTTGTATGGGGAGACCGCTGGGATAAACATATAGGTGTGTAGATTAACAAAAAAAATTTCATTTCATTTTTAAAATAAATATAAATAAGAACGTTAATAATATTAATAACTATAAAAAAATAAATATAAAAATGAAAACCTGTCCGGGAGACACGTCCCACTCTGAAGATTTCAATGTCCTGATACGAGCACACTGCGAATGCGCATTTTCATACCGGGTCTCTGCGCATACTTTGTAAGAATGAAAGGTCCGGCGATGGCCTCGCAGATCATCGCGGGAGCTCGCAGGAAGGGTAAGTATTAGTAAATTATATGAACGAAGCTGCCAGGCTTGCTGGGCCGGATCCTGAAGAATGCGCACAACCTTCATATGACGCTGTAATCGCCGGCGTCCGTAACTAGAGTTATGGCTGGCGGCTGTTATGAAAAGGGAGCTTTCCCCCAGCACGCATATCATATCTCCTCCGTAAAGGCGAAAATAGACATGCTAATTAGGGGACGGGGCGGTTATGATCAGTGATCACCCCCCGCTACGCTGCCGGGCGTAGGTCTGGATCCGGCCCTCTGTGAGGAGAAGCAAGCCCGGATCAGCAACGTTCATTAAAAAATTTCATTGTATGTAAATAGGGCCTGATCCAGAGCTACGATGTTACACACTGCTCTGGCCCGACACTCCCCCTTGTAGGAGCGTATTAACTCTCCCTTACGCCGGCTGAAGGCTACCCTAACTTCAGCCCCCCTGTGCGGGCGTATTTCCCATTGCTTACGCCGGCTGAAGGCTACCCTAACTTAAGCCGGCGTAAGGAAGGGGCCATACGCTCGCACAGGAGCGTATGGCCGCTTAGAACGCCCCCCCACCCTCATTTACTTACCTCCCCCACCCACCAGCACTAACGTGAGCGTAGGGACACTGGAGGACGTCCCCTCCAGCGTCCCTACGGCGCTACTATGGACGCCCGATCTGTGATCGGGCGTTTCCATAGTGACGCCGGGCAACATCTGCCCGGCGCATGCGCATTACGGCTAGTCGCTAGTACGGCGGCCGTAACTCTGGATCAGGCCCATAGACTCTAAAGTCCTTTAACCTTATTTCTCAGTGTTTGTAGAACAATCACAGAACACAAATCAAGGGGAAAAACCCTACAATAAATAATGCAAATAACTGCTAAAGGTGTTCAGCAAAAAGGTCTTAAAAATGCTAAGTAGCATCATCTCCTCTAACACTACCATATTGTGTGATAGTCTAGTTTTGTGATAGTCTAGTCTAGTTGTGTGATAGTCTAATTGTGTGATAGTCTAGTCTAGTTGTGTGATAGTCTAGTTGTGTGATAGTCTAGTTGTGTGATAGTCTAGTTGTGTGATAGTATAGTCTAGTTGTGTGAAAGTCTAGTTGTGTGATAGTCTAGTTGTGTGATAGTCTAGTTGTGGGACAGTCTAGTTGTGTGATAGTCTAGTTTTGTGATATAGTATAGTATATAGTATAGTATAGTATATGATGTAGTGTAGTGTTGTATAGTGTAGTATAATGTAGTGTATCATAGTATAGTATAGTATAATGTAGTACAGTATAATATATTATAATGTAGTGTGTCATAGTATAGTATAGCATAGTATGATATGATATGGTATGGTATACCATAGTATAATGTAGTGTAGTCATAGCACAGTATAGCATAGTATAGTATAGTATAATGTAGTGTAGTATAGTATGGTGAAGTATAGTATACTGTAATGTTGTATAGAATAGTATAATGTGGTATATCAATGTATAGTATAGCATAGTATAGTATAGCATAGTATAATGTAGTGTGTCATAGTATAGTATAGCATAGTATAGCATAGTATAATGTAGTGTGTCATAGTATATTATAGCACAGTATAATGTAGTGTATCATAGTATAATATAGTATAATGTAGTGTATCATAGTGTAATATAGTATGGTGTAGTATAGTATAGTATAGTATAGTATAGTATAGTGTAATGTTGTATAGAATAGTATAATGTAGTGTATCATAGTATAGTATAGCATAGTATTATGTAGTGTCATAGTATAGTATAGCACAGTATAATGTAGTGTATCATAGTATAGTATAGTATAGCATAGTATAATGTAGTGTGTCATAGTATAGTATGGTATAGTATAATATAGGACAGTATAATGTAGTGTATCATAGTATAATATAGTATAATATAGTGTATCATAGTATAGTATAGTATAGTATAGTATAGTATAGTATAGTGTAATATAGTATAATGTAGTGTAGTGTTGTATAGCATAGTATAATGTAATGTATCATAGTATAAGATAGTATAATGTAGTGTATCATGGTATAATATAGTATAATGTAGTGTGTCATAGCATAGTATAGTGTAATGTAATATAGTATAGTATAATGTAGTGTGTCATAGTATAGTATAATGTAGTGTGTCACAGTATAGTATAGTATAGTATAATGTAGTGTGTCACAGTATAGTATAGTATAGTATAGTATAATGTAGTGTAGTGTTGTATTGCCTAGTATAATGTAGTGTATCATAGTATAGTATAGTATAATATAGTATAATGTAGTGTATCATAGTATAATATATTACAATATAGTGTATCATAGTATAGTATAGTGTAATATAGTATAATGTAGTGTAGTGTTGTATAGCATAGTATAATGTAATGTATCATAGTATAAGATAGTATAATGTAGTGTATCATGGTATAATATAGTATAATGCAGTGTATCATAGCATAGTATAGTGTAATGTAATATAGTATAGTATAATGTAGTGTATCATAGTATAGTATAGTATAATATAGTATAATGTATTGTATCATAGTATAGTATAATATAGTGTGTCATAGTATAGTATATTATAGTATAGTATAATGTAGTGTAGTATAGTATAGTATAATGTGGTGTATCATAGTATAGTATAATGTAGTATATCATAGCATAGTGTAATGTAATATAGTATAGTATAATGTAGTGTGTCATAGTATAGTATAATGTAATATAGTATAGTATTATGTAGTGTGTCATAGTATAGCATAGCATAGTA
>WWET01003966.1:131989-149986 GCA_011038615.1 Limnodynastes dumerilii | reverse complement strand
CCAGGAGCAACTAATTTCAAGCACTTACTTAAGTCTGGATCCGGACCATAGATAGTATATATTAAGGACCGGATTCAGAGCTGCTCTTCACACGGATGCGCAGCGATTTAGTGCAACTGTAAATGCGCAAAAGGCTTTAGTGTATCCGCCAGCATCCGATTCCGGCCGCAAAAAGGGGTGTGCCAAGCTCCGCTTTTCTCATTTAAATATTCCGTACACACCAGTCCGTACAAGCCCTACGCATCCACCATATCAGGGATGGTGTAAGCGTAGGGACAACTCACCTGAGCTGAAAAAAAAGTTTTTAAAAAAAGTTTTAAAAAAAAAAAAAAAAAAAAGCCCTTTTTAGTTAAAAATGAACCCCTTCCCCCGCCTGCCCGGCCGCCGCAACCTATGTTTAAAAAAAATAAATAAATAAAGTAACGGCCGACGGCATACTGCCACTAGTAGAACTACAGGCACAAGCATGCCCGTGAATGACAAGGCATGCTAGCGCCTGTAGAACTACTATCGCCAGCATGCCCTGCCCCAAATCCCTACACATGCCCGTTTATTTAAAAAAAAAACATACAGTGCCCTCTCCCCAAAAAATCTGAAAACCTCCATGTGCCGCACAAAAATCTAAATAAAAAAAATTAATCATTCCACATGTGCCCCTCTCTAAATAAAAAAATATGCCACAAGTGCCCCTTTAAAAATAAAAAAATATGCCACAAGTGCCCCTTTATTAAAAAATAAAAATACCACAAGTGCCCCTTTATTAAAAAATAAAAATGCCACAAATGCCCCTTTACATAGAATATCAAATGTCACAAGTGCCCCTTTACATAGAAAATCAAATGCCACAAGTGCCCCTTTATAGCTATCTAAATAACAGCACAAGTGTCCCTATAAAAAATTTAATCCCAAAAACATTGTCCATAATATGCCCAGAAAATTTTTTTTTAAATACTTGCCTGGTCTGATGGGGTCCAGTCTTGTAAGCTTTTAATCTGTAAATACAAGATGTATAATCTGTATACATCTTGTATTTACATATATTCCTGCAGTCTCCCATATATATACCCCTTTTTCTCCCCCTAATAACAGCTATTAGGGGGAGAAAAAGGGGGTTATATGGGGAGATTTCTGGAATAGAAGTTTGAACGCCAGTCTGAGATGGTGTTATTTTAACTCTCAGGGCCTCATTCATTAAAAACGATTTTGGGCCGCAATTATACATCGCGGCCCATCGCGGCGATTTAGCCGCGATTAAAAAAAAAATGTTCAAATTCATTAATTTGTTTCAAACACGATGCTCCGCGATGTTTAAAGGGCTTAATCGCGGTGATTTTTATTATTAGCCCTTTAACTAATCGCGGAAAATCGCCTGACGTTGAAAAAAACCTAAGTGCTGCATGGCTGCAAGCCGTAGCCATGCTGTACTGATGGAACTACAAGGATCAGCAAAGCTGATCCTTGTAATTCTGTCAGCACAACATGGTTACACTTGTAATCATGCAGTGCTGCTTGTACAGTGTAAAAAAAAGCAAAAAAAAGCAAAAAAAAACAAAACGCAAGACATACTTTAACCCCTACATTGCTAAAATAAAGTATGCATGTAAAAAATATATTTTCCTAACTAACAATGTCCCCTACATGAGTGCACTTACCTTAGGTAGTCATCTCTCAGGTCGCTAGGGGGCACTGTTTTTATACTACAGGTTACGTCAGTTACATTGGTCCCCTACTGTTTCTGACGTCACCTGTAGTATAAAAACAGCACCCCCTAGTGACCGGATCATCCTAAGACGCTGCCGCGATGGAGAAAAGAACATCTTCAGCTGTGTGTCAACAGGAGAAGATGATCCAAACTGCAAGAAAAGACTAGAAGACATCTGAAAAAGAACATTTGAAGGCTTCCCAAGATGCGGACAACAAATGGTGAGTGTAAAAATATTTTATTTTATTTTATACACACAATACATTGCACACACTTCACTTACATTAGGAGAGATAACCACCTAAGGTAAGTGCACTCATGTAGGGTACAATGTTAGTTAGGAAAATATTTTTTTTACATGCATACTTTATTTTTGCAATGTAGGGGTTAATGTATGTCTTGTGATTTTTTTTTTACACTGTACACGCAGCGCTGCATGATTACAAGTGTAACCATGTTGTTCTGATAGAATTACAAGGATCAGCTTTGCTGATCCTTGTAGTTCTATCAGTACAGCATGGCTACAGCTTGGAGCCATGCAGCACTTAGGTTTTTACACACACAAAAACACGTCTGTTATACGGACATGTGTTTTTGGTGGTCGCGATCGGCTCAAAAAATGAAATCATACCTCTCTGGCTGCAATTTTATTTTTTGTGATTTGGTGAAATCGTCTTTAATGAATTACAAACTTTCTATGTTTGTAATGGAAAAAAGTCGGGATCGCAAATTTTACACCCGCGATTAAAAAAACAAAAAAATCGTGTGATTTGGAGCTTAATGAATCCACTTTGGCGATTTTTAAGCTCCAAATCGCGCGATTTAGCCCAAATCGAGCTTAATGAATGAGGCCCTCAGAGCGGAGTGTAAATCTCCGCTCTGAGGGTTAGTAAATAGGAGGAAGCGCCGGCCCACATTAAGAACAACGGGCCGGCGAGCACATAAGTTTGAATGCATCGCCATGGCGGTGCAGCGTTAGTAAAGTTCATTTTTGGATTTAACTTCACAACTCCACAAAATAAACTTTTTAAAGCTTTGTAAATAGAGCCCATTTCCTTTTAGCAGAAAGCATATTCTACTGAAAACACGATCTAAATAAGTACTTGAGAGTCTCTCAAATGCTTACTTGCAATTGCCTAAAGTAGTCACAGCCGAATCAGTAAATGATGTTGTTACAGGAAATGACTGAACAACACTCTACCCTTTCAGTAGCAAATGCAGGTTTTTAAAGGGGGGTTTCCAAATGTGTGTATTATATATGGGGTATATTTATGGCCTGGAATTGGCATATACTATAAGTGGAGTATATTAGGGTATTTATTATATAGTGTGCCATCCCTAGTCCCCTAAATACCTTATATATATTATAGTGTGTGCCGTTTGATGATATTACACATTTGTATTTTATGGTTGTGGGTTCCCATCGAGAATGGCCCTATTTCAATAGGGCTGTTCTCTCCCAGCCATGTTTAGAACTGGCTGGGATAACAATTGCTTCTGCCTCGAAGAAGCATAGTAATCGATCACTGGAGTACCGAACACAATGCTCTGAAAAGTAAGTAACGATTCTATCCCCAACCCTCTCCTTAATCTTTACCCTAACCCTCCCCTTCTATTACCCTAACCTTCCCTTCCCTGCAGCCTGACCCTAACCCCCCCTTCCCCACAGCCTGACCCAAACCCCCCCATCCCCACAGCCTAACCCTAACCTCCACCCCCTTCTATGGCTCTAATCCTCCCATCCCTAGAGCCTAACCCTAACCGTCATTTTAAGGCTAATAGTCCGGCGGTGGCGCTTCCTGAAAATGAATGGGTGAGTATGCTGCTTGTATACTCACCCATTCATAAAAAAAACATCTAAAACATCTAAAACAGCTGCCATTCGAAATAGAACTGAAAAGAAATTTTCAGCTGTTTCTACTTCTCAATGACAGCCATTACTTCCACTGGTATTTTATATAGTGCCGTATCACCAGACCCCTAATATATGTACTGTATATAGTGCATTTTGTCCAGACCTCAATTATATTATTATTGGACTGGAGAAGACACACTATATAAAGTACACGTTGAGTATATTATGGGTCTAGGACCTTACCTTAACTTCAACAATTGTAGATTAACAAATGCTAAAGACTGCTTAAATTACAATAGTTATTGCACATACTGATCGAGAAGAAAAAGGAAGGGTCATCTGTCCAGCAAGTCCTCCATCAAATAAAGAAAAGAGGAGCCTCTAGAAGCTTATTGGAGCTTATTTGGACTGTACTATAGATTTTGGTTTTGGCTACACAGGAAGTGTGTCCAGGGGCCAGATTTACTAAGCTGCAGGTTTGGAAAAGTAGAGATGTTGCCTATAGCAACCAATCAGATTCTAGCTCTCACTTTCTTTTTATATACTAGAGAATGTCAGCTAAAATCTGATTGGTTGCTATTGGCAACATCTCCACTTTTCCAAACCTGCAGTTTAGTAAATCTGGACCCAGGTATGTGTCCCAAAAGACAAAAAAGTGTTGGACTCAGGGACTTCAATAGCTTATCACATGCCAAATTTAGTGCAAATGCTTAATCTATTGTAACATTCATAATTGTACCTTAGAATGGACCATTGGGGCGTTCAGTAAATTATTTTTTTCCAAGTATAGTATCTATTTTTTTGTGAAAATCTGATGTGAGGTAGTGTACCACCTCACTGACATAATGCTGTTCCTGCAAGAAATGTAATGAATATTTTACCAAAAATTAGTATTATTCTTTGGTCCTGCTATATATGGGTTGCTTCTTTGCAGTTCCATCAATTAGATTCTCCACCATGGATAATCCTGCCCTGTTACAACCCGTGAAACGTTACACTGCTGCACGACCTTGGTAATCTGGGTTACCTATAAGTGGAAGGAATTTATGCGCGTTTACCACAGTTTTATGATATAGAAAATGCCATACCCTCTGAATAGTCAACAACAAGGGGTTAACTGTAACCTCCTGGGAAATCTCTTGATCATGCTGGGAGTGGAATCCCAGCAGGTGAAGACCTGGCAAAAAGTCCACCTTGCAAGCAATCCTTAATATAGTGTAGTATTGCTGCAAAGTTGTAGTATTGGAGTAAGTTTAAAATCTTTATAAAATGGCATAGGTTACCAACTTTATAATTTTACCACTTTCAATCTTTGCTTATTTTTTTTTATAGTTGCAGGTCCAAACTAGATTCCTAAAGCCCACAACTGTCAGTATTAATAGTCTACCACAGACACCTTCAATCAAAACGTGGTTAAGCTATGTGAAGAAAAGGCATAACAATGCCATGCCTCAGACATACACACGGAGCTGGATCCAGACTTAAGTAACTGCTTGAAATTAGTTACTGGGCTAAACCATGCTGATTGCAGGGGGAGTCAAGTTAATTGTATTCTTTGCATGTGTGAGTAGCGCGGCGGGGGACGGCAGCGCGCTATCCCCAGTACCAGGAACTCTAGCTGGTGGCCAAACAGTCCTGATTGGCTTGAGGGTGAACTACACGCTGACCTAATACTAGTGAGTATACAGATAGTACAACATAAATTACAACAAAAACAGAAAACACAAAACACTTAAGGGGATAAAAAGATATTTATTAAGATGTACAGTAAAATCAACCTGATTCCTCCATGTCTGCCCCCTATTGTCAGTGCCAGTCTCTATATGCCCCCTATTGCCAGTGCCTGCCTGCATGTCTGCCCCCTATTGCATATGCCTGCCTCCATGTCTGCCCCCAAATGCCAGTGCCAGCCTCCTTCTGCCCCTTAAAGCCAGGGCCTGCCTCCATGTCTGCCCCCTATTGTCAGTGCCAGTCTCTATATGCCCCCTATTGCCAGTGCCTGCCTGCATGTCTGCCCCCTATTGCATATGCCTGCCTCCATGTCTGCCCCCAAATGCCAGTGCCAGCCTCCTTCTGCCCCTTAAAGCCAGGGCCTGCCTCCATGTCTGCCCCCTATTGTCAGTGCCAGTCTCTATATGCCCCCTATTGCCAGTGCCTGCCTGCATGTCTGCCCCCTATTGCATATGCCTGCCTCCATGTCTGCCCCCAAATGCCAGTGCCAGCCTCCTTCTGCCCCTTAAAGCCAGGGCCTGCCTCCATGTCTGCCCCCTATTGTCAGTGCCAGTCTCTATATGCCCCCTATTGCCAGTGCCTGCCTGCATGTCTGCCCCCTATTGCATATGCCTGCCTCCATGTCTGCCCCCAAATGCCAGTGCCAGCCTCCTTCTGCCCCTTAAAGCCAGGGCCTGCCTCCATGTCTGCCCCCTATTGTCAGTGCCAGTCTCTATATGCCCCCTATTGCCAGTGCCTGCCTGCATGTCTGCCCCCTATTGCATATGCCTGCCTCCATGTCTGCCCCCAAATGCCAGTGCCAGCCTCCTTCTGCCCCTTAAAGCCAGGGCCTGCCTCCATGTCTGCCCCCTATTGTCAGTGCCAGTCTCTATATGCCCCCTATTGCCAGTGCCTGCCTGCATGTCTGCCCCCTATTGCATATGCCTGCCTCCATGTCTGCCCCCAAATGCCAGTGCCAGCCTCCTTCTGCCCCTTAAAGCCAGGGCCTGCCTCCATGTCTGCCCCCTATTGTCAGTGCCAGTCTCTATATGCCCCCTATTGCCAGTGCCTGCCTGCATGTCTGCCCCCTATTGCATATGCCTGCCTCCATGTCTGCCCCCAAATGCCAGTGCCAGCCTCCTTCTGCCCCTTAAAGCCAGGGCCTGCCTCCATGTCTGCCCCCTATTGTCAGTGCCAGTCTCTATATGCCCCCTATTGCCAGTGCCTGCCTGCATGTCTGCCCCCTATTGCATATGCCTGCCTCCATGTCTGCCCCCAAATGCCAGTGCCAGCCTCCTTCTGCCCCTTAAAGCCAGGGCCTGCCTCCATGTCTGCCCCCTATTGTCAGTGCCAGTCTCTATATGCCCCCTATTGCCAGTGCCTGCCTGCATGTCTGCCCCCTATTGCATATGCCTGCCTCCATGTCTGCCCCCAAATGCCAGTGCCAGCCTCC
The DNA here is from genome assembly GCA_011038615.1 of Limnodynastes dumerilii. Taxonomy (NCBI): domain Eukaryota; kingdom Metazoa; phylum Chordata; class Amphibia; order Anura; family Limnodynastidae; genus Limnodynastes; species Limnodynastes dumerilii. Next base: position 143,266 of record WWET01003966.1, on the reverse strand, counting down.
TTCTGCCCCTTAAAGCCAGGGCCTGCCTCCATGTCTGCCCCCTATTGTCAGTGCCAGTCTCTATATGCCCCCTATTGCCAGTGCCTGCCTGCATGTCTGCCCCCTATTGCATATGCCTGCCTCCATGTCTGCCCCCAAATGCCAGTGCCAGCCTCCTTCTGCCCCTTAAAGCCAGGGCCTGCCTCCATGTCTGCCCCCTATTGTCAGTGCCAGTCTCTATATGCCCCCTATTGCCAGTGCCTGCCTGCATGTCTGCCCCCTATTGCATATGCCTGCCTCCATGTCTGCCCCCAAATGCCAGTGCCAGCCTCCTTCTGCCCCTTAAAGCCAGGGCCTGCCTCCATGTCTGCCCCCTATTGTCAGTGCCAGTCTCTATATGCCCCCTATTGCCAGTGCCTGCCTGCATGTCTGCCCCCTATTGCATATGCCTGCCTCCATGTCTGCCCCCAAATGCCAGTGCCAGCCTCCTTCTGCCCCTTAAAGCCAGGGCCTGCCTCCATGTCTGCCCCCTATTGTCAGTGCCAGTCTCTATATGCCCCCTATTGCCAGTGCCTGCCTGCATGTCTGCCCCCTATTGCATATGCCTGCCTCCATGTCTGCCCCCAAATGCCAGTGCCAGCCTCCTTCTGCCCCTTAAAGCCAGGGCCTGCCTCCATGTCTGCCCCCTATTGTCAGTGCCAGTCTCTATATGCCCCCTATTGCCAGTGCCTGCCTGCATGTCTGCCCCCTATTGCATATGCCTGCCTCCATGTCTGCCCCCAAATGCCAGTGCCAGCCTCCTTCTGCCCCTTAAAGCCAGGGCCTGCCTCCATGTCTGCCCCCTATTGTCAGTGCCAGTCTCTATATGCCCCCTATTGCCAGTGCCTGCCTGCATGTCTGCCCCCTATTGCATATGCCTGCCTCCATGTCTGCCCCCAAATGCCAGTGCCAGCCTCCTTCTGCCCCTTAAAGCCAGGGCCTGCCTCCATGTCTGCCCCCTATTGTCAGTGCCAGTCTCTATATGCCCCCTATTGCCAGTGCCTGCCTGCATGTCTGCCCCCTATTGCATATGCCTGCCTCCATGTCTGCCCCCAAATGCCAGTGCCAGCCTCCTTCTGCCCCTTAAAGCCAGGGCCTGCCTCCATGTCTGCCCCCTATTGTCAGTGCCAGTCTCTATATGCCCCCTATTGCCAGTGCCTGCCTGCATGTCTGCCCCCTATTGCATATGCCTGCCTCCATGTCTGCCCCCAAATGCCAGTGCCAGCCTCCTTCTGCCCCTTAAAGCCAGGGCCTGCCTCCATGTCTGCCCCCTATTGTCAGTGCCAGTCTCTATATGCCCCCTATTGCCAGTGCCTGCCTGCATGTCTGCCCCCTATTGCATATGCCTGCCTCCATGTCTGCCCCCAAATGCCAGTGCCAGCCTCCTTCTGCCCCTTAAAGCCAGGGCCTGCCTCCATGTCTGCCCCCTATTGTCAGTGCCAGTCTCTATATGCCCCCTATTGCCAGTGCCTGCCTGCATGTCTGCCCCCTATTGCATATGCCTGCCTCCATGTCTGCCCCCAAATGCCAGTGCCAGCCTCCTTCTGCCCCTTAAAGCCAGGGCCTGCCTCCATGTCTGCCCCCTATTGTCAGTGCCAGTCTCTATATGCCCCCTATTGCCAGTGCCTGCCTGCATGTCTGCCCCCTATTGCATATGCCTGCCTCCATGTCTGCCCCCAAATGCCAGTGCCAGCCTCCTTCTGCCCCTTAAAGCCAGGGCCTGCCTCCATGTCTGCCCCCTATTGTCAGTGCCAGTCTCTATATGCCCCCTATTGCCAGTGCCTGCCTGCATGTCTGCCCCCTATTGCATATGCCTGCCTCCATGTCTGCCCCCAAATGCCAGTGCCAGCCTCCTTCTGCCCCTTAAAGCCAGGGCCTGCCTCCATGTCTGCCCCCTATTGTCAGTGCCAGTCTCTATATGCCCCCTATTGCCAGTGCCTGCCTGCATGTCTGCCCCCTATTGCATATGCCTGCCTCCATGTCTGCCCCCAAATGCCAGTGCCAGCCTCCTTCTGCCCCTTAAAGCCAGGGCCTGCCTCCATGTCTGCCCCCTATTGTCAGTGCCAGTCTCTATATGCCCCCTATTGCCAGTGCCTGCCTGCATGTCTGCCCCCTATTGCATATGCCTGCCTCCATGTCTGCCCCCAAATGCCAGTGCCAGCCTCCTTCTGCCCCTTAAAGCCAGGGCCTGCCTCCATGTCTGCCCCCTATTGTCAGTGCCAGTCTCTATATGCCCCCTATTGCCAGTGCCTGCCTGCATGTCTGCCCCCTATTGCATATGCCTGCCTCCATGTCTGCCCCCAAATGCCAGTGCCAGCCTCCTTCTGCCCCTTAAAGCCAGGGCCTGCCTCCATGTCTGCCCCCTATTGTCAGTGCCAGTCTCTATATGCCCCCTATTGCCAGTGCCTGCCTGCATGTCAGCCCCCTAATGCATATGCCTGCCTCCATGTCTGCCCCCAAATGCCAGTGCCAGCCTCCTTCTGCCCCTTATTGCCAGGGCCTGCCTCCATGTCTGACCCCTATTGCCAGCCATAATCTGCCCCCCATTGCCAGTGCCAGCCTCCAATGTAATGTCTACCCCCAATTGACAGCCTCCATCTGCCCCCCATTGACAGTGCCAGCCTTTCTTTACCTGCCCCTTTGTTATGGCTGTTAGTCTCTTTGGTCCTTTCACTATCTGTATCCCTCCACAGCTATCCACAGCCCATGCAGATAGGACAAGCAAAGCATAGGGTAGGGGCCCCCAGGTCACTCACCAGGCCAGAGCAGGGCAATGGTAGCAGGGGAGACACGCTGGATACTGGCTGAAGACAACGACACTCAGGAAATCTGCAGAGGGGATTTCCTGCGTGCGGAGCCTCCTCTACCAGATCGTCCTCTACCTGCTGGACAACTGGCTAATTGCAGCTCAAATAAATGAAAAAAAATAAAAAATTCTCTGCTTATCGGGACAAACAAGACAACTGGCGGGACGGCGGGACAGCGGGACAGTGCACCGAAATCGTGACTGTCCCATGGAAATCGGGACAGTTGGGAGGTATGGATATATCTTTGAATTCTTACTGCACACAGATACTGACCAGCTTTACTATCACACTGTTATTTAGATTTGGGATAGGAAACATCAACTCTCAACTCTTATTGCAACAGATGAAATATGACTCTCCTGCAATCAAAATGGTTTAACCCAGGAGTAACTAATTTCAAGCACTTAGGTAAGTCTGGATCCAGCCCAGTGTGGTTCTCTAATGTTTTTTTTTCTTTCCCATCTACATGTGCTCTTGATTCACTTACATATATGCTTGTCACAAATTAGGGTCTTGGTTTATCTGTGTGTGGTGTCACTGAACTACAGTTTGCAACAATACAAAAAAATAGTTCAGGTTCACAGTAAGCCTTGTGTTTTTATATACGTTATATATTTTTAGCAACACTTGTATGACCCTGTATGGAAACTGATACGCAGATTTTTTAACTAATAATCATTTTTATCTAGAATAGACACAGAACTGCCAGGCTTGATGGATTCATTTATCACAGCAGAAAATTAGGTGTGTGAAAAAAAAACCACTTGCTGTTCCCATACGCATAAGATTTAAAAATCAACAGATGATTTGTGTAGATTTCTCTATAAATTTGTTCCCAGCACTTGGTGATTCAAGCTAAACATAGGGAATTCCACTTTAATGGAGTCATACTTTTTCCTGAGCAGGCATCTGGTTTCTGACCCTATTTAAAAAAAAAAACAACAAAGAAACAACAAAACCAGTTAATATGTACAAGTCATGTACTATACACAATGGGCTGGATCCAGACTTAAGAAGGAGCTTGTAATTAAGGAACTGATTCACACTTAAGAGTGAGTTAGGTGCGGGCAGATGCGCACCTAACTCACTCTTTTAGCCCCTGTTTTTAGGTAGCTTATGGCACTTACGAGTTCCATAGGGCTATCTTAAGTCTTTTAAGACCGCACGTACGCTATCTACGTACCGATCGGCTACGTAGATAACGTAAATGACCTACTACGCATGTAAGTCATTTCGGCCAGATACGCACTTAAGAAGCAGAAGCTTCTTAAGTGTGAATCATACTCTAAGGGCCTCATTTACAAAAAACGATTTGCGTGATTTGACCATCTAAACTCACATCGCAGTATTCACAAAGGGTCAAATCGCGTGATTTATGTGATAAAAAAAATCGTCATGGCAAACATCGCTGGACAGAAATCGTTGTATTCACTAAAGGCTATTTGAAGAAATCGCCTTTAGTGAGACACGAAATCACAAAAAAAAAAAAAAAATCGCAGCCAGAGAGGTGCGATTTTACTTTGATCTCATGTCTCTGACCATCAAAAACACATGTCAATATACTTAACACACAATAAGTGCTGCATGGCTGATAGCCTTAGCCATGCTGTGCTGATAGAGCTACAAGGCTAAACATTGCTTAGCCTTGTAGTAATATCAGCATCAGCATGGTAAGGCTTCTAACCATGCTGCGCTGTGTGTAAAAAAAAAAAAAAATACAGTGTGCAACAAACATACATTAACATTACATTACAGTAAGTGTGCATGTAAAAAATAAATATTCCCTAATGTATGCACTTACCTCCGATGGTCATCTTCTCCTTTTCTAAGTGTATGGATGCAGTGGGTGTTGTTTAAAAAGAATAAAAGTTTTGGGCACTCACCGTTTGCTGGAATCTCTCTGGGGAAGCAGTGCTGGATGTGCTGAATCTTCTGCACTTGATTGGCGTCTGGGTTCCTGTTAATTAAAGTCACTGGTCCGGTTCTCTGGGCTCTTCTTCCCTTGCCACAACGAGCACACCTCCTATTCTTGTGCGGTGCTGCTCCTAATGACCATTTGGTCGCTAGGGGGCAGTGTTTTATATAAGAGATGATGTCAGAAACACTAGAGCACCACTGTAACTGACGTCATCTATTATATAAAACACTGCCCCCTAGTGACCAAATGGTCATTAGGAGCAGCACCGCACAAGAATAGGAGGTGTCCTCATCGTGGCAAGTGAAGAAGAGCCCAGAGAACCAGACTTGTGACTTCAATCAAGGGGAACCCAGACTCCAATTAAGTGCAGAAGATTCAGCACATCCAGCACCGCTTCCCCAGAGAGATGCCAGCAAACAGTGAGTGCCCAAAAACTTTTATTCTTTTTAAACAACACACACTGCATCCATACACTTAGAATAGGAAAAAATGATCACCGGAGGCAAGTACACACATTAGGGAACATAATTAGTTAGGGAATATTTATTTTTTACATGCATACTTACTGTAAAGTGTTAATGTATGTTTGTTGCACACTGTATTTTTTTTTTTACACACACTACACACAGTGCGCCATGGTTAGAAGCCTTACAAGCTAAGCAATGCTTAGCCTTGTAGTTCTATCACCACAGCATGGCTAAGGCTCTAAGGCTAAGGCGAGTTGCTGCGATTTTTTAAAGGGCTAATTTAGCCCTTTTAAAATCGTAGCAACTCGTGTGATTTGATTTAAATCGCTGTAAAATCACATCTTTGTGAATACCGCGATTTTAACCAAAAAAAATGATTTCATCTCGCCTGCAAAAATAGTTTTTTGTAAATAGAGCCCTAAGGGAGGAAAGTTACTCCTCGGCAAAACCATGTTGATTTCAGGGGGAGTCAAGTTAATTGTATTCTTTGCATGCAGGGATATATCTTTGAATTGCTTACTGCACACAGATACTGATCAGCTTTACTTTTACAATGTTATTTAGACTTGGGCCAGGAAACATCGCCTCTCAACTCTAATACTGTTTGCAATTTATGAAATATGACTCTCCTGCAATCAACATGGTGTAGCCTAGGAGTAGCTTTCTTCTCTTAGGGCCTGATTCAGAGATCCGTCGGCGATCGGGCCGCAAATATACGCATCTAAGTGGCAGGTCGGAACAGGTTACAACCACCAGAATAAACAGTAACTCCCCTCGCAACCTCTGGCCGGACCTAAACTTCCATATAAACTTCCATATAAACTTGCGTATATTTAGGGCCCTAACTCTATAAGCGTGCCCACTTTCCCTCATCTAAATACCCATTTCTATGCAATTCCTTAGGTCCGTATATTTCCGCCGCACTTAGGGTCGCATTAGTCTCCGCCTGATTCACAAGTCTGACCTTAAGGCATTTCGGACCTTAACTTCAACGTACATGACGTTTGCACTATTACTATGCATGCGCAGTTGATGCAAAATCAATCCGACCCTAAATATATGCACGGAACTATCGTTAGTTCCGGATCTCTGAATCAGGCCCTTAATTACAAGCTCATTCTTAAGTCTGGATCCAATCCAATGATATCTATAATAATAATATATCTTATGTTTCTTAATATATACAGTTCATACAACATATTTTTAAAACTCCGCAGTGAGGCTTTTTAATTATTCACTGGTTGGTCTATCATTTTACAGTTAAATCCTGCTTTAACTTAGGCTATATATTTAATGTGAAACAGAAACTGTGGCAATTATTAACAAATGACCAACAATTACTGCTTGCCAAGTCATAAATCAATCCCTGCACCTGTATTGTACATGCAAGAACTGAGTACGCAAGTGCCCCGAACCATTGGTACATGGACCAATGACTAGTAGTAGGGGGCTGTAATAAAATAGGTTACTGACTGGTCAAAAATGGATCTAAAAGAAAATACAAAAGGCTGTAGATCTGAAAAAATATGTTAAGGAAATTATGATTATCGTATATATCTTTTTTATGCTGAAAAAGCCCCCCTCGGCTTATACTTGAGTGAGGGAAAAAAAAATACATGAATGCTACATTGAAATTACCTTTGCTGTCCCTCCGGCGGTCCCTGTGGCTGTGTCAGGCTCTCTTCCCCGCAGCTCTGCCTCCGGCTGTCTCCCACGCATTGGCGTTGAGGTGACCTTAGGTCACGCAACGTCTTTGTGCAGCGCGCGATGCGCGGGAAAGAGCCAGAGGCACAGCTGCGGTGGAGAGAGCCTGACACAGACGCACAGACCGCCGGAGGGACAGCGGAAGGAAAGGAGGGAAAGGCAGAAGACATCAAAGGTAAGTGAGAAAATAAATAAAGTCTGACGTTAAGGGGAACATATGGAGGCTGGCATAAAGGGGCAAATATGGAGGCTGGCATTAAGGGGCAGATATGGAGGCTGGCATTAAGGGGTAGATATGGATGCTGGCATAAAGGGCCAAATATGAAGGCTAACATTTAGGAGCAGATACGGAGGCTGGCATAAAGGGGCAAATACGGAGACAGGCATTAAGAGGCAGATATGGAGGCTGGCATTAAGGGGCAGATATGGAGGCTGGCATAAAGGGGCATATATGGAGGCTGGCTTTAAGGGGCAGATATGGAGGCTGGCATTAATGATGATACAATTAATGTAATTTTATTGGTATCTATTTTTATTTTAAAATTTACCATTAGCTTCTGCATTTCCCACCCTAGGTTTCTACTCGAGTCAATAAGTTTTCCCAGTTTTTTGTGATAAAATTAGGTGCCTCGACTTATATTCGGGTCGGCTTATACTCAAGTATATACTGTATAATAGCAAATTATGATTTTAAATATTGCTTAGTTCATGACTATGCAATATTTCCCTTTTTAGATTAGAAAATGATATTATGGAAACACATCAAAAACTGATCAATGTATATACTTACTGTGTATAATTCACAGACAAGGTTAAACAATGCACTCTGGGCTTTAGCTTGAATGGAATCATTGTGTTTCTAGAAAGAAAAACATGACTATTTCATTAATTTCCTGTTATATATTTCACAAAACTCTGTAGTATGTTACTTATCTTGTATGTTTAGTTTTCATGATAAATTAAAATCAATATGCTCTTCTAAATAAATCTGAAGCTTCATAAAAGTCTGCATGAAAGTACAGGCTATAATATGTACCTTATGTTATGAGCCGTCGCACTCTCATGGCGGCTCACAGTGTGTGATCCCGGCGCTCTCCTAGCAACCGGGATCCACACACTCATTGGCAGCAGTGGCTCACGTGTCCTGGCTGCTAGGCGGCCAGGACGTTTCTCTCCTCTTCGCACCTGCTGCGGCGCTTAGCTGTTCTGTGTCTCGGCTGATTCCTCTGCCGAGACAGCCGCCTATCGTTGCAGGGGGCTGGTCCAATCCTCCAGCCCTGATTGGCCAGTCCCCCTGTAAATAGCCAGTGCTTCCTTGCCTCATTGCTGGTTATAGCGTTCTGCATGTGTGCCCAAGCTTTTCTACCGTTTCTCTCTTTCCTAGTCCTTTGCTCTTTCGCTGCCTTGCTTCAGTCACTTTGCACTCTTTCTCCTTTGCTCTCTTAGGGGCTGATTCAGAGATGCGATTGCGAAAAGATCGCAAATATACGCACCTTAGCTAAGATCTTAGCAGGTTCCAGCCCACTGCAAAACCAGACACTCCCCTTGCAAACAGCGGTGGATCTTAAACTTAGACCACCATTGAATTGCCTTAACTATACGCTGTCATTTGGGATCTTAACTGACGTGGGAGCGTTCATTTAAGATCCTAAGTGTCAGCCCGCGCCCACTTTCCCTCATTTCCCTGCCTCCCCCCGCCCATTTCCATGCAAATCCTTAAGATCTTAAAGATTCGCGGCACTTAAGATCTTAAGTGCTTGCGTGCGATTCAAAGGTACGCTCTTAGCGAACTTACGCTCCTAACCGCTACGTTAACGGCGTTGCACTATTACTACGCATGCGCAGTTTTGCGAATTTTCTAGGATCTTAAATATACGCACCTAAGTGCCGTGGAAATCGCATCTCTGAATCAGGCCTTTAGTATTTTTCTGTGCCCTTAGCTTTCTTGAGTGACCCTCCTTTCATGCCCAGTTCCTTGCTGTTGTTCTCTTGTACTCCTATCCCTCTCTTTCTCTCTCCCTGGTGCCATCTCCTTGCTCTCTCCTGTGCACTTGTTCTTGTTACCCCTCTGTGGTCCCGCTGTGTGATTGCGTGATTGTGTTTCCTGGTGAGTCCAGTCAGTCCAGTATGTGATCCTCCTCAGTACTTAGTCTTGGTTCAGTGTTCCGTGTTGTCCGTCACAAGTCAGTTGCTTCTGACATTGTCTATTCCCGCTTTCTGTTCTATCTGCTCCATTGCTATCCTTTTCCATCTTGGTTTTTCTCCTTCCTCTCCCTGGCGTGCTGCGGGGGGCTGCGACCTGCTAGGTTTCCTGCAGCCCAGACTATCCCCACCATCAGGGGCTCTAGTGAACACAAGGCCCTAGTTAGAATTCATGCCCCGGTAGACTCATCCACCTCTTTCCGTACCTCAGCTCTCCAGGCTTCATACCTCAGCTCTCAGCTCTTCAGGCTCCTGCCCAGTGGCACTTGCTCCCGTTCGCAGTTTGTGCTTCAGGTACCATTCAGTACCCTTATACTAGGGTGTAAGGGTACTGTACGGTACCTGAGGATCATACTGGGTCCTGAATGGCAAATATGGGAGGAGATGCTCCATTACATGTCCCGGGTCTATATGCAGTGTTTTACATTCATCCATTCCTGTCATTAGTGTAAGTCATCACACTGTATAATTTGTTTGCTGTTGCTCTGGCAACACTTGTTACCAGGGCAATAGTAAACAAATTACACAAATGAAGTGGTTTCTGTGCTACCTGGGTTGAAAAACCCGGGTAGCACATTTCACACTGTAACCCTACCAAGGTCGGACCCAGGAATAACCCTTCTTTTGTCCCTGGTCCAATACTGATTATATACAATAACTCTCAAATCCTTCTGAAGAAACGGTCTGTGAGACCGTGAAACGCGTTAAGGTGCTTTTCCAATGATCCTCACTTCTAAATAGTGACCTGTGACACTGGCTGAAAGTCTCTGACAGAGATTAGAGTGGAACTATTGGCTGTTTATACAAAGAACGGACATTACACCTGGTTTTCCCGCATTTGGCGGCTCTGGAGAAGCCATGCGGCGCTCACTGCCTCCTAACAGCGGGACACAGTCCTATACATCGTGTGTACAACAACTTATTTCATATGCTCCAAAGATCATGAGTAAACATCATTCCCGTTAAACGGGAGGACTATTGCTTAGCCATTTGTATCCTACCTCACGACATTGGGGAATCTGGACATTTGCTTTAATATTACACTCCAGGTCCGTGTAACTGAATTACAACTGAGCCGCATTCTGTCCACTTCTAGTCTCTGATTTAAACACTCCCACGGATCACTTTGTAAAATAGTGGACTTCTTCATGTAAACCTGTGCACAGGAATAAATGCTAACAGCTTATACTATTACCATCGTCTTCTAAAGACTAAAGCTGACAACATCTATATCGTCCACAAAATTAAGTCATTACCCTAGTAATCGAGGACTTGGGATTTAAATTGAAATTGTGATATATATGTGTATACTGCAACAAATTTTTTATCTGGTTCATATAATTATCTTAAGGGAACGTTTCCCTATTGTAAGACTAATCCATTGTTACCCAATTTTATCTGCTATCACATACTCTTACAAATGTTATTATTGTGTATTTTCTAGCTTATTGTATTAAATTCTATATTTTATTATAAACCGTTATTACTTGTTTATTGTCCAAAACTAAGCGCTGACTGATACATCTTTCTTATTTGGTTTTTGCTATAGAGGCTTCTAGGCAGAGAGCCTCATCAGTTTCTAGCGCTCTGGACACCTATTAGGAAAATAGGGATCGTAGGTAGTGGATACTTTGTTTCTTATTTACAATAACCATGTCACCAGTATGTATGTATATATAATTATATCCAATATCCATGGTACCAGTATATATATATACTAATTATATCCAATATCCATGTCAGCAGTATGTATATATACTTATTATATCTACTATCCATCTCACTCTGCTCCGTACACATAGAGGTCCGGTGTTGGGGCAGTGTATGCATTCCGCATGCCTAAATGCCGCAACATGGGCGGGATAAGATATGCAGAATAGCTGCATGGGTTGGCAAATAGGAGAGGGTGTGTGTGCTGGGGTTGTAATGGCATGGCAACAGACAAATGAATGTGTATAAAGAGCCCCCTTTGAATTGCCTGTCTTGCTTAACTATCTATCTATTTTTAACCACAGCATAATTGCTAAGGGCAGAGAGAATAATAATACCTAGCTGTTATTTATTAATATATTTAAATATCTGTATTTTTTATTTATTTCAATTAATATCGCCTGTTCCCTGCATCAGATGCACCTTACACAAACACACACACACTCACACA
>WWET01003966.1:98873-113369 GCA_011038615.1 Limnodynastes dumerilii | reverse complement strand
AAGTGAAGTGGAAATAGGAGGATCAGGACGGTACAGCGGACTGCTGGACTGGACTGGATTGCTCCAAAGACTGGACTGGACAGCGGACTGCTGGACTGGACTGGATTGCTCCAGAGACTGGACTGGACAGCGGACTGCTGGATAGTAGGCAGGCTATTAGCAGAGATGCAGGTAATGCTGGTAGCTGTAGTGCAGGTAATGTTGGTAGCTGTAGTAAGAAAGTAGGGAGCATCATAATATCTATACCCACAGACCACTCCTCTAAACTGACATATAAAATATCACCATAAGTATTTATTAATCATATAAAATATATAGATTGTATAACCTTCACCTCTGAAGAAATAGCTTTGAAGCGAAGAAACCGGTCAGGGTACACCTATGCACAGCGGTACCAAAGTTCTCTGGACAATCTCACTTTTTACAACTCCTTAGCGAACTCTCTCCTTCTCATTTTGGAATCTGGATAGTGGGTATTATCGGACGTGACTGCAGGCCATCAGCTGGTAGCAGGACTCCTGATTTGTGTGGTTATATAGAACAGACTGCATAATTGTGAGTAGCTGACGAACCGCAGGAGTGCCTTGCCGGGTGGCCGGTTCAAGTACTGATTCTATCCGTGTTAACAGCTACTCACGAATACAAACCCAGGACTTTTTTTTCTGATAAGGAGTTTTCAGGACTGTACTAAATATCTGCATTGTTGGACTTCAGTTCTGGAGGCCCTATCTCCAGAAAGACATAAATACATTAGAGACTGTGCAAAGAAGAGCAACTAAAATGGTCCATAGCCTTTGTAACACATCATACCAAGAAAGGCTAGAGGAACTAAACATGTATAGCTTGGAGCAGAGAAGGGAGAGGGGGGACATGATAGGAGCTTTCAAATACATCAAGGGTTGTGACCAGCTAGAGGAGGGTAGCATTTTTCAAAAGACAAGGTGTAATAGAACACGAGGGCATGAATATAAACTGGAGGGTCGTAGATTCAAAGGAAATGTGCAGAAAAATTACTTCACTAAAAGGGTGATAGATAAGTGGAATAGCCTCCCATCTGAGGTGGTTAAGGCCAATACAGTAGAACAATTTAAACATGCTTGGGATAAATATAAGGATATCCTAAAGTGTAAACTAAATTGAGGGTAAATAGGGTCTAGGGTCAGTATAGTTTTGAATAAACAAATGGGCAGACTAGATGGGCCATGTGGCTCTTATCTGCCGTCACTTTCTATGTTTCTATGGACTTGTAAAGAGTTGGAGTTTTCTCATTTTGATATTGATGGTCAGTGGCTTTCTAGCCACTTAATCATATTACACAGTGTATTGTCTTGTGAATTGTTTTTGGTCCCTTGCTTTAGTTTTATTTATATAAATTTTATGTATTAACATAGTCACATTTTATTGTGGAGACCATGCCCGAACCGGTCAGCCGGAATACACCTCTACCAAAATATCTGTGAAGGTTATACAATCTATATATATTATACAAATAATTAATACTTATGGTGATATTTTATGTCAGTTTAGAGTGGCCTGTGGGTATAGATATTGTGGCGCTCCCTACTTACTTATTCCTTTCTTTTGATATTCCGGCTTTGCAGTCAGCCGCATCTTGGGAAGCAGCCTAATTTATTACACCCTAGCTAATACAGCTTATTATAATTTGATATATGCCTAATATGAAATAGGTGACCTTTTACTACCATTGCGGCGCACACCTAGTCTGCGACTATTTTTTTTACTGTGGTAGCTGAAGGTAATGCTGGTAGCTGTATTGCAGGTAATGCTGGGGAGCTTGGAGAAGCAGGCTACACTAGCAAGGGATTCAGGGAGCAGGATGCAAGACAGGCTGAGCTGGATGTAAGACAGGCTGGAACCAGGCACCTTGAATAACCAAGCTGTTCTGGCACTGAGGGATCAGTGCACAGGGTTTAAATAGCCAGCCCAGTGCATGGATTGGCTGGAGGGATCTTGTGTGCTGCAGAGGCAGTATCTGAGTGACTGCTGGGAATCACATGACAGGAAGCAAGATGGCAACGCCCATGCACCAGAGGATAGTGGTGCAGGTGCTCAATTCCCATACATGCTGCAATGGACACTGTGCAGGAGGCTGCCACTATTGGGAGTGGCACCTCTGAAGGGCTGAGAGAGCGGGCATGACGTGGGAGAGCCACTGACAGACGGCTCCTGGTCAGGTAAGTGCCGCGGCATCTGCCGCTGAGTGTGACAGGTATATCCTGCTCTTATAATTTTTCCTAACCACTTAAGATGGGCAGTGGGAGGAGGGATCCATCAACAAGATAATAATAAGTATTATCTATGTTCAAAAAGGTGTCAGGTTGCGCTGCCTCAGTGTCAATAGAACGTAAACAAGCAGCTGAAGGGGAAGGTTACCCTCACTTCCCTAAGGTTATTTCCTATTTATGTTCAAGATATGTTCCTCTATTCTTGTTTTAGGTTTCTTATAGTGCGGCCCATGTATTGCAGGCCGCAAGGGCACTCCAATAAGTAAATTACACTTTTTGTGTGACATGACATTTTTTCTTTTCTTTTATATGGTTTTATTAGACTGAAAATCAGTTAGAGGCTTAGTGCAACGTGTGTTGGTAGTTCTACATGCTACACAGTTGTAGCAGAAATAGAAGCCAGGATTATTTTTTTCAACCATGTTATTTTTTATTTGGTCACTGGGGCTAGAGCGTTAGGTGCTCAGAAGACTGAGAAAGAACTGCTCCAAAAAAGAAGACTACATGGTCCAAAAAGAGATGAAGAAAAAGACTGAAAACAAATGTTCGAACCAAGAAGAAATGACAGAAGAAACAAGAAAACCATTAAAAGATAAAGGAAAGATTGGAGCAGCAAGAAAGAAAGAAGAGACTAGATTTATTACCAACTTTACCAGTGATCATCGCACATCGCTTGAAAAAATACTCAGAAAACACTGGCATATCTTACTTAGAGATCCCAAACTAAAAGATATCCTACCCCCCAAGGGTAACATATAGAAAAGCGCCAAACTTGAGAAGCATTTTAGCACCTAGCGCTCTAGCCCCAGTGACCAAAGGAAAAACAACATGGTTGAAAGAAAAGCAAAGATTATTACCTGGTAATATGTTTTCCTTGACTCCTCCATGTCAGCCCTAATATGTGGGTATGTTCCTCCCTCTTGGAGCCAGACAGCAAGAAAGAAGACATGACAGTATATAAGCCCATCCTCCTCCACCTTCTGTGTCTTCACATTACTCAGCACTAAAATAACTTGGACAGGTTAACACAATACAACAACTTAATACAATGGTCTTTGAATGAAGGGCTTTCCTTTTCATTTTTTGGCACACAATGAAGGTAGCACCACCTCCTGGTTCAGATGAAATGAGGAGACAACTTTGGGCAAGAATGTTGGATTAGTGCGCAAGACTAACTTATTGTCAAAAAAGTTCAAGTATGGGGGTTCAGCCCAGAAAGCTTGGATCTCCGAGACCCGTCTTGCGGACGTAATTGCTACTAGGAAGGAAACCTTCCACGTGAAGAACTTTAGCTGAACTTCCGGTAGTGGCTCAAATGGGGCCTCTGTCAGCACTTCCAGGACCAAATTGAGATCCCAGGGTGGAATAGGGCATCTGATTCTTGGGTTGACCCTCGATGCAGCCTGAAAGAATCTTATGATATACTTATCGGCCGCCAAATCCATCCCTAAGACTGCTGATAGTGCAGACACCTGGACTCTTAATGTACTGGTAGCGAGTTTCTTGTCCAATCCTTCCTGAAGAAATTCAAGGATTGTTGGAATAGTAGGGTGACTGAAGTTCTTGTCTCTAGCCCAGAAGCATAATTTTTTCCATACCTTATGGTATACTGCTGAGGTAGACCTTTTCCTTGCTGCTAGAAGTGTCTGAATCAACCTATCTGAGAAACCCTCAATTCTCTAAGGTTGCCCTTTCAACAGCCAGGCCGTCTGTCTGAACAAAGCTGGATTGGGATGAACCATCTGGCCCTGTGAAAGCATATCCACTTGTACTGGTAGTGTCCATGGCTGATCTACTGATAGCTGGAGCAATTTGTGAAACCAAGGCCTCCTGGGCCAGTGCGGTATTATTGCAATCACCACTGATGATTCTCTATCGAGTTTTCTCAGGACATGTGGGATCATCACTACCGGAGGAAATATGTAGGCCAGCTGAAAATTCCAGGGGATTGAAAGGGCATCCGTGGCCCAGGCTTCTGGGTCCTTGTACCTGGAAACAAACTTTTTTAGCCTCCTGTTGTTCCTTGAGGCCATAAGATGGACTTGGGGCTCCCCCCATCTTTGGATGAGTTGCCTGAAAATGTTCGTACTGGACTGCCACTCTCCCTGCTGAATTGTATGTCTGCTCAGAAAATCCGCCTGGGTGTTTTCTTTTCCCAGAATATGTGTGGCCGTCAGATCATCACTGGCTGTACTGCTGACATTAATGATCGGCTACTGGTGCCTCCTTGCTTGTTTATATACGAGACTGCGGGATTGTTGTCTGACTGAATGTTGACAGACTTCCCCACTATCAGGTGTTGGAATGCACAAAGAGCCCTTTTGACTGCTATCATCTCCTTTACGTTGGAGTGCAGATGTCTGTAGTGGTCTGTCCATTGGCCTTGTGCCACTTGACCTTCGCAGAGTGCTCCCCATTTCGAATTGCTTGCAGCCGTTGTGACAATAATCGGGGGAAGAACATGGAATGACCTTCCTGCCTGAAGAACTTGTTCGTTGAGCCACCACTGTAAGTTCGTCCTCACTGCTGATGATCTCTTGATGCGCTGGGAGAGGTTGGATGGATCTCTGTCCCACTGTTGCAACAGGCAGGTTTGTAAGTGCCCGCATATGAAATCTGCCCCACGCTCTGGTTTCTAATGCTGCTGCCATCAGTCCTAAGACACGCATACATTGTTTGACAGACAAGTGAGAAGCTGTCACTGCTAACTGTAGTTCTTGTATCAGTCTTTCTGCGCGTATTTGCGTTAAAGATACAGACATGTTCTTGGTGTCTATCACTACGCCCAGATACTTGACTGCTGTAGCTGGTGTCAGCATGCTCTTCTCCCGGTTTATGATCCATCCATGATGCTAAAGAACTGCAATTACTCTCTCCGTATGTATCCTTGCCATGCACTCTGTTCTGGCCGCAATAAGGATGACGTCTAGGTACGGCTACAGGCTGATGCCTTCCAAATGTAGGCTCGCTATGATGGTAACTAACACCTTTGAAAAAGTTCTGGGCGAGGTTGCTAACCCAAAAGGAAGACTCACAAACTGATAGTGTTTCCCTAAGGTGTGGAACCTCAGGTATCTTTTGTGGCTTTCGTGTATATCGGGATGTGCAGGTAGGCGTCCTTCAGATCGACTGATGTCATATACATGTTGGGTTTGATGTCCGGCAGAATGGAATTTACAGAATCCATCTTGAATGTACTTATTTTTATGACCTTGTTTAAATTCTTTAAGTCCAGTATTGTGCGAAAGCCCCCACTGGCCTTCTTTATTACAAAGAAACATGAATAGAATCTGTGACATTGTTCCCTCTGTGGAACTAGGACTACCGCTCTTTGTTGAATCATGTTGTGGAGACTTGCAATGATGGCTTCCTTCTCCACGACATCTGTCGGCGTTGGGGACTTGGTAAAGGAGTCTCTTGGACAACTGAGAAATTCTATTTTGTATCCATTTTTCCACAATGTCCAATACCCACTTGTCCGTGGTGGTTTTTGTCCATTCTTCATAAAATCTTTGAATCCTGCCGCCTACCGCACATTCCACTTGCCAGGCGTCATTGTTCCATATTTCTGTGATTCGTGTTGACATCTCTGCCTCTTTGACCATGAAACCCATGTCTGGATGAAGATCCTTGTCCTCTTCTGTATGGCCTACCAGGCCTATAGGATCTGGCTTCTTTAAACTCCGCTGCTTTACCCTTGTATGAGCGATTAAAAAACTCCTTCGGCTTTACTTGGGGTAACCATGACGACTTGCCCCCTGACGTTTTCGTAATTATCTCGTCCAGTTCTCTCCGAACAAGTACTCCCCTTGAGAGGGTAATGACAGCAGTTTATTTTTGGAGAGTAAATCTGCTGCCCAGGGCTTTAGCCAGAGGGCTCAGCGCATCACTGCAGCTGTTGCTCCTGCCCTGCCTGCCAGCCGCACAGAGTCCATAGAAGCCTCGCAGAGGAATTCCATTGCCAGCTGGTTATCCTGTAAGGATTTATGTAGCTCTGTTCTTTTGATGCCATCAAGAAGATTGTTTTAAGGCTGCTCCGGCGATGGCATGTTGTTTCTTTAGTCCAATTTCTATCTTTTTATCCATTGGCTCTTTAAAGACAACTGCATCTTCTAATGGTAACACGGTGCATTTAGATATTCTTGTTATTGCAGCATCCACCTTTGGCGGCTTGTCCCACCTTTTTGTATCTTCCTCATTGAAGGGGTAGATCTTTGCAAATTTGTTTATATTCAGAAGCCTTTTATCTGGTCTTTTCCACTCCTCTGCTAAGCAGAACGGTGTGTATATAGGAGTGTGGTCCCAGAGACAGCATATTGCACTAGGGTCTCTGGGCCTGTTCTGTTTTATTTCCCCCGGGCTCTGTTGACTGGCGAGAAGGGGCGAGTAGAGGAGGAAGGATTGGTTACCCTGAAAGGAAAATCCGTGGTTAAGAACTAAGATATGCTGTGAAAACAAGAGTATCATCTCGTAAGTAGGATACCTGGAGGTTCGGATACTGTAATTTGAAAATTACCACACTACAACTAGCTGCCCTGTTCCCCGTGATGTACCCATATGATTTATTCTAGAAAGCGTGTATCTTTTTGAACTGCGCTATAAAGACGTTAACCCCTGTGAGTAGAACTGGTTAAGCGGAGCGAGTGTATCACCACCAGGAAGTACTTTACTATATTTGTTTCTTTCTTCCTATGTCGGGAGACTGAAGGTGAAATTGTGGGAAAGAAAGCATCTTGGTGGAAGAACCGGACCCCCGTGCTTGGAAAGACCGGTTTTGACTACTGGGAGGTTTTTGAAGTGAAGAGGACGACACAACGACTAAAACAGATCAATTGGACATTTCTGGGACTGGGAAGATCGGTACAGAAGGTCTGTGAATAAATACACTTATTGTATAAAAAGAGGACAGTACTTATATTAGGATAGTCGGGAGAAATTTTTGTACCATTTACTAGAGATAGAGCGCAATTGATATCATGGTGACTTATCCTTTTCTACAGTGGTAATTTTAAAAGATTGTCCACAATTACTGGATCGAAGTTTACTTCCGCCAATGCCTCTGATCGTGGTTTCCAAGTGAACCGAGCCCTCTGAATGTACTTGCTGCTCTATGACTGATTCTTCTGATACGTCACTATCCGCTGATCTTGACCTTTTACATCCAAATTTTTTAAGGTCTTCTTTGGTGACAAACATCTCCGCCATCGCCATCTTCATCATAGTCACAAATTCCTGCAAATGAGAAGTTGACGGCATATAGGATGCTGATGATGTTTGTTCTTTGTGCACGCATTCCACACATGCCAAAGCTGAATAGTTTTCTGGCAACTGTTGGTCACAATAAGGACACTTGTCCATATGTCTTTTCTTTTGCTTAGCCTTTAGTTCAATTTTTTCTTTACTGGTTTCTGACCTGTAAAAAAACACTAAGCTAACTACCGGATTGCTAACAAAGAAAAACACTAAATAAATTGAACACAATTGCTCACCCAGACTTCCTAGAGGTAGACCGTTTTTTCCTCTGAGTTGCTCATGGTGATAGCTACAGTGGTCCCAATTGAGAGCAGAATCAATCAGCGAAAATAACTGCAGAATAATATGGGAGGTCATAACATGCCTGAACCATAACTTAGAAGCCTGCTAGAAACAATATCATACCTGAAGCAATGTCAATATATCCTGCTGTTGTGGCTCCACTCTTGGCTATCTACAGCTGAATAATAATCCATGTCAGTACCAACACTTGTCCATATAACTTGTTCCAGAATAAGCATTTTGCTTCATACCTTATGTTCCCTTGAAGTTAGATAATAGATGCTTTCCTCACTACTGCAGACCAGCATCCGTAGACAGCGTTTGCTGGTTTGAATTTCCCGGGCCTTTAAACGCTGCCCGATGACATCATCCACCCGCGTTCATGCCTGATTCACTTGGGGCTACGGCACACAGGAGCTTCTCAGAGACCGTGTCTCTTCCTGTGTGCCGCTGACGTCGCTTCCTGCCCACCCTCTCTGACTAGGGGCGGGCATAAGGAAGTCTCCACACTTGTAGCGTGGCCGAGGCTGGTCAGCACCTCCTGTCTTTCCTCCTGCCGCAGCCGTGCAGGGAGAGCAACGCTGGGAAAATAAACATTAAAGGTACTACTCTCACTAACACACTCCCTCTCTGGCCCCTAACAGGAAGAAAGAAGACACAGAAGGCGGAGGAGGATGGGCTTATGTACCATCGTGTCTTCTTTCTTCCTGTCTGGCTCCAAGAGGGAGGAACATACTAGGGCTGACATGGGGAGGATAAGGAAATAATCCTGGCTTCTATTTCTGCAACAACTGTGTAGCATGTAGAACTACCAACACACGGAGCACTAAGCCTCTAACTGATTTTCAGTCTAATCAAACCAAAAAACCATATAAAAGAAAAGAAAAAATGGCATGCAACACAAAAAGTGTAATTTACTTATTGGAGTGCTTTTGTGGCCTGCAATACGTGGGCCGCATCATAAAAAAACCTAAAAACAAGAATAGGGGAACATATCTTGAACATAAAAAAAGTAACCAACCACAGTGTACCCCTACATTTTCTACAACAACACAATAGCGACCCAAGGGGTTTAAAATTTCAAGCAATTAAAAAGGTAAAATACCCTTGGAGAGGAGGCAATATGGAAGCACTTATTTCAAAAGAGGAAACTAAGTGGATACTAACACTAAAGACATTAGCCCCAAATAGTCTTAATATAGATCTGGACTAGGGATCATTCCTTTTCAATTAAAATGATTAAAATATAAAAAATATTAAAATATTAAATTGAATATGAAAACAATATATTGATTCTTACTCCAATAGTTATTGATTCGTCCCTTCTAAATTTTGTGCAGTTATAAATGCCCTTTATACCTGAATAAGAAATAGGACTGGTATAAATTAAATGTTATGCTTAGCTGACATTTATATCATTGTAGCCGACTGATAGTAATACCTATAAAATGCCTGGATAGCACATCCATATATAGTGCCGGATTCAGAGGCCAGAGTTCTGCGAAAAGTGCTACTGCGCATGCGCAGTAATTTTGGAACATAATCTACGTTACTTCTTGCAACGTAGATTGCATACAGGCGGTTTTAAAGACCGTGTGTACGCAATCTACGTTGCAAGAAGTAACGTAGATTACGTTCCAAAATTACTGCGCATGAGCAGTAGCACTTTTCGCAGAACTCCGGTCTCAATTGCATTGCGGCCAGAGCTCTGAATCCAGCCCATATTAACCAGGATTATAAATCTATATACTTTTATCTTTATTTTTATATTTATTCTATCATTTATCATTTATTCACATCCAACAATTGGATGTTTGCATAAGGGACCCCTAAACAAAAGTGATGTCTCTCTTCTGGGCCTGAATGACAGGAGGACTTATTTATCTGTGAAAGACTTGGGCAGTTCCACTGTTATATATAGGACCACTGGCACAGGAGAACACAGATGTTTCCGCCACAAAAATCCAGCTCTGAGAAAGGCAAACCTTGAGGAAGCCCCCATGTTTATTCTATTTATATGTTTATGGCTAGCGCTGGGTACTTAAAAACCTCTTGAACAAGTATTATCTATACCTTTATTCACTGAATTTTTAACCTCTTAAGTCACCACAGAATCTTTCCACCCTTGATAAAACTTCTTATATAAAAAGTCCTTACATTAAATAAGTACTCTTGTAGTAGTGTAAAAACATTTACCTTACCTAAGTGCTATTCACTGGAACATCAAGGACAGTTTTGTGCATTAACATTTTTTAATAACACGGCTTGTTGCTTCTGACTGGTCCTCCTACTCACAAACTTTCATTTACAAGTTCTTAGAGTGCAGTAAAAAAACACACAAAGTGAGCGCTAACAGTCCCTGATGCGATTATACTTTCAGTATTGTAAACTTAGAGTGCAGTGTTAGATGAGAACTTCACCAAATATATTTAGACAAAAAAGTGGATTATTCCAGTAGAGGGTCCTAGCCTCTAAAAAGAATTATGAACAGAAAGGTGTATGGTATAGTAAAAGAGTTGTTGGTAAGTCAATGGGATGTAAAAGAATGACAATAGTATAAACTATGCAGAATACAATGAATGTTCAAAAAACAAAGACCAATAATGAATGACTGTGTAATGAATATTCATTACACAGTCATGTTTTAACTATTTTCAGTAAGTATATGTTTTAACACATGAATTTTGATCTATATGCTTCTTTCTATTTTAAAGGACTGAAGTGAAGCAAAAAGAGGGTTCATTATTAGACTTTGTATTTTGAACATTCATTATATGCAGCTTAGCTTGTGCTATTGCCGTTATTTTACATTATTTTAGAGACCTTTCATCCTATCATTACCTGGCATAGCTGTTTAGACTCCATTCCACAAACCAAGATAAATTCATAAAAAAAAAATTAAAGTTTTATAATTTTAATGCAGTCTTAAATTTGCTTTGCATCATAATGTCCCTTATTTGGTGAAATATAAAGTTTTTCTTGCATGCATTACTAACAAAATTACTGTATAGTCCTAAAATGGGAACTGAATACTTATTCCTAATGGATTTATTATAAAGTTTGTTAGTTGCTTTTAATAAATGCTTGAAAGCAGAAATAATTGTCTCAAACCTCTATTGTGTTTCCAAAACATTCTTCTGGTCCGTGCTGACAGTTAAATTCCCACTTTCCTGATACATTTTTCTCCTGTAAAACAGAAATTCAATTGAAAGTATAGAATAGATTTTCTTGAATATATGGGCAAATCTGTTAACAAATGGTTAAAAATGGCAACAATATCATAACACAGGACCAAATCCAGAGTTAGTAATGTTAACGTTATGCAACTTACGTACGCATGCGCCCTCCAGATGTTACACTAGTGTTACGTTAGTAATATAAATTGGATATAATAGGGGTTTGGGAATGGCATACTATATACTGTATATAGTATGCCATTCTCAAAGCCTAATATATACCCCATATATGTGCCATAACTAGACACCTAGGGCCAGATTTAATAAGCTGTGGGAAAGGAAAAGTAAAGCTATTGCCCATAGTAACCAATCAGATTCTAGCTCTCAGTTTCCTATGACATACTAGAAAATGTCAGCTAGAATCTCATTGGTTGCTATGGGCAACATCTCCACTTTTCCTTTCCCACAGCTTAGTAAATTTGGCCCCTAATATGTTGCAACATGTACTTTATGTAGTGTGCCTTGTCCAGACACCTAATATATACCCCACATGTATTACAAACATTGGAAACTCCCCTTTCAAAATCCTGCGTTTGCTACTGCCTACTGTATTTGGAATTGATCAAGATGAAACAACCGCCAATCTGTTTCAACCTGTCCTCCTGACCCAAGATGGCAGTCCTTTTTCTTCCTGAATCAACCAATATCCTCCATTTTAATTACAGTCATAATGCTGGATACCCTTTTCCACTAAAAATGTGTCTAACCCTTGCTTAAATATCAGTTGAATCTGCCATCACAACCTTCCCTGGAAGTGAATTCCATATCTTGACTGCCCTAATTGTACAGAATCCTTACCTTTGCTGTTTATGCAACCTTCTTTCCTACTTTAGTGAGTGTCTGTGTGTCCTGTGTACAGTCCTTATTAAAAAGTTCTCTGTATTGACCCTTAATATATTTGTATATAGTAATTATATCTCCTCTTAGCCCCTTTTGTAAACCTGGCTAGCCTTTTTCTTACGTCAATGACTTCATACCCTTTATCAATGTTGTCACCCTTCTCTGAACTCTTTCTAGTTCCAAAATGTCTATTTCTTAGGGCCTCATTCACTAAACGCGATTTTGCTAAAATCACGTGATTTTTAGCTTAAAAATCACCAAAGGCGATTCACTAAGCTAATAATCACGTGATTTTTGTAATTTTTTAATCGCGGGTTCGAAAATCGCAGTCCCGACTTTTTTCTATTACAAACATACAATGTTTGTAATTCACTAAATGCGATTTCACCAAATCGCGGTGAAATCACATTGAAATAAAAAAAACATAAATTCACCTCTATAGAGGGGCGGATTTATGTTTTTTGGGCCAATCGCGACCATTAAAACACATGTCTGTATAACAGACATGTGTTTTTTTTGTTGAAAATCCTAAGTTCTGCATGTCTGCAATGTGTAGGCATGCTATAGTCATTGAATTACAAGGATCAGCAAAGGTGATCCTTGTAATTCTTTGTTTACAGCATGGCTACACTTGTAGCCATGCAGAACTGTGTGTACAGTGTGTGTAAAAATAAAAAACAAAATTCTACAAAGACATTAACCCTTTCAATAAAATGACAAAATTAACAGTACTGCTCTACTGTAAATTTCGTCAGCTACAGAATTGAATCAGCGCCCCTACTGGTGGGAGGTTATATTGCAGAAGTCGTGATCAAGGTGACAAGGTTTCTTCTTCATCTCCTGCACAGAAGAAATTTACAGATGCAAGAAAAGAGAAGAATTCTTCATTTTAAGAACATTTGAAGGCTCCCAAGATGCGGACATCTAATGGTGAGTTTTAAAAAAGTTTTCTTTTATTTATACACATGTAACAGTTTATGTAATATACGTAGATTAGGAGAGATGACCTCCAAAGGTAAGTGCATACACGTAGGGGTTAATGTTAGTTAGGTTTACTATTTTTTTTACATATGTAACACTTTATTAAATTATTGAAAGGGTTAATGTCTTTGTAGAATTTTTTATTTTTACACACACACTGTACACACAGTTCTGCATGGCTACAAATGTAGCCATGCTGTAAACAAAGAATTACAAGGATTCAGCAAAGATCCTTGTAATTCAATGACTACAGCATGCCTACACATTGCAGACATGCAGAATTTAGGATTTTTTCCTACACGCGATATGCCGCTATTAGTTAAAGGGCTAATGGCGGTGATTTTTTAATTAAAATCACCGCGAGTAAGCCCTAAAAACATCGCGGCACATCGCCTGTGTTTGAAAAAAATTGCATGTTAGTGAATTTAGACCCCCAAAATAAAAAAATTGTGGGTCAATCGAGGCGATGGCCCGCAATGACCCGCGATTACAAATCAAAACAAAAAATCGCCCTTAGTGAATAAAGCCCTTAGAGTGGTGCCCAGAGCTGTACTCCTTATTAAAGATGAGGCCTTACCAATGATTTATATAGTGGCAATGTTACACCAGAAGGTGGATTTCTTTTCATTGTAATTAGATGTAGAAATATGGCCCCAATCAAAGTCAATAATAATTTTATCAAACCCTAATGTAACTGTAGGGAGCAGGTGCAATAGTAAAATAATAACAGGGAGGGATCTTTACGTGGTGACCCACCGCATGATAGATATGTCTTCCCCAATGTCAACAACCACCTATTCAGCACAGAAGTATAGCCATCAATCATTATGTATTATAGATTAATTCTTAGTTTCTGATACTTTAATGCAGTACCTTTTTACCTCTAATACTGATGACATAGTAGAGTCAGACCACACCCCAGTGTCTCTAAGATCCCCCTCATTTTCAACACTGTCTGAGGTGATACCACTTATAGTATCCTGGAGACCTCAAGAAATAACACACTGGTCATTGAACTAATAACATTGATGACAACCTAGAATACTGGTATAACCCAAGGCTGATGTGGGAGGCCTTAAATTCTGAAATACATACCTCCCAACATTTGAGAATTGTAAAGAGGGACAAATTTTCGTGGCCTGGTAGAAGGGGTGTGTCTTGTACCACCTAGTGGGTGTGTCTGGGGAAAGTGGGTGTGTCTGACACGAACAGATAGCGGGTCTAGTGCATGCCTCTTAATAATTTAGCCATCCATATGTCTGCCCCTTATTATTTGTCCAGCCTCCATATGTCAGCCCATTTAAACGTCCGGCCTCCATATCTGCCCCTTTATTATTTGTCTAGCATCCATGACTGCCCCTTATTATTATGTTCAGCATCCATATGTCTTTCCCCTGTTTATTTGTCCAGCCTCCATATGTCTGCCCCTTTATTAAATGTCTGCTCCTTTATTATTTATCATCATCTGCCCCCTTAATGCCAGCCTCCACCAGCCCCTTAATGTCAGCTTCCACCTGCCACCTTAATGCCAGCCTCCATCTGCCCCCTATTTGCCAGCCTCCATTCTTAATGCCCACCTCCACCTGCCCCCTTAATGCCAGCCTCCATCGGCCCACATATGCCACTGCCAGCCTCCATCTGCCCCCTATTACCAGTGC
>WWET01003966.1:75160-90831 GCA_011038615.1 Limnodynastes dumerilii | reverse complement strand
TATTTTTTCACTAAAGGGGCATGTGTATTTTTTTTAAACAGGGCATGCTGCCGATAGTAGTTCTACAAGCGCTAGCATGCCCTGTCATTCATGGGCATGCTTGCGCCTGTAGTTCTACTACCTGCAGTATGCCCTGTCGGCCGGGAGTAATTTTTTTTTTTTTTTACACATAGCCTGCGGCGGCGGGGCAGCCGGGGGAAGGGGTTAATTTTTTCATATACAGCGTTTTTTGTTTTTTTTTACTTTTTTTTTAAGCTCCAGTGACCTGCCTCTACGATTCCACCAGCTCTGAGCTGGTGGAATCGTAGGGCTATTTCCGCATGCAGCGGACTGGTGTGCACGGAGTATTTAAATGAGAAAAGCGGAGCTTTTCTCATTTAAATATCCTGGCACACCCCCCTTTTCAGTCGGAGTCGGATGCTGGCGGATACCATAAACTCTGCCAGCAATCCGACTTTCTTGCGCATGCGCAAAAGCACTAAATAGCTTCGCATCCGTGTGAATTTCACACGGATGCGTAGCTCTGAATTTGGTCCTAGCACTTTAATCATACAAGAGCAGGAGGGGTTAATGTGAACAAATATAAACACACTCATTACTTCAATGCTATTTGTGCCCTAAAATTATTAGATTATGAAAGAGACCTAAATTCAACATTTAACACTTAATTGACCCAATTAATATGTTTCCTTTCGTATGTGTGAATCATGTTTAACTTTAAGTACCTAAAGAGCTGCATGATTCATGCTGATGTAGCTACACGTTCATAAAAATATGCACCGCCATTTTCAAACCTACGTATCTGTTAATTATGGAGTGTGGCTAGTTTTGTTTGCTGTTATCTGTGGATCGTTCTTTCCTATTTCACCGTGTGTATATTTAGGAACGTTCCTACTTTCATTCTTAAGTGTGAATCAGGTTCTATGTACCCAGTACTGCAGAGTACACACTGAAATGATCACCCTTCATTTCTTCCCATTATGCAGTTCTGCTACTCTTGTGCATCGTTAGGAGCGTCTAAAAATTAAATTAAACAATCACAGACAGTTTTAAATGATTCTGGAACATTGCTGGACAGTAAATACTGGTAAGATGTCAGCTTAAACTGTTATTTATCGTGTGATTTTCACAATAATCGGCAGAGAAAGCCCTGTGTTCCCTGTCCGTGTTATGCAACGACTATTTATCTGAGGAATCTTGTTCCTTAGCTACTTATCATGTGTGGTATACATACCAAGGTGCTTGTGCAAGGTTTGCTGTCTTGCAGGCCACCCTGCCTAAGTTCCTGTTATGATAAATGGCCCGGCAGCAACTATATTCATGGCAGAATTGGGCACATTTTTTTTTACCTAACAGCGTAACAAAGATACTTAGGGGAAAAAAAGCCTCCAAAACTGTAAAATAGGAACATTCAGATCCAGACCTACGACCTCTAGTGTATTTACGCTAGCCATAGTCGTAAAAACGCTGTTTTGCATGTTCTGCGCATGCTCGCGGCAGATGTTACGACCAGAAACTCTGAACGTACTTACAAGACTACAATCAACAACGTAACTATGGACGAAGGGGAGTGCCAGACATACGACACCCATAATTACTCTTCGGAGGCGGGGTGAGGCATTTAAATCATACAGTGTGGGCATGCTTAGGTGCGTAAGTACGCTCAGCCATTACAACCGACAGCAGCTACACTTGGAAAAGTTAAGGCAGGGTTTGGCAAGCGTAAAACAGCAAAAATACATACGACCAAGGGGAGTGCCAAGTAATTATGAAAACGTAAATACGCTACGCATTGAAATGTAAACCAAAAGTATGTCTGGATCTGGCCCATTGATTACGTAAATGTAAAATATAGGAATCTAGAAGCTCCTGAATGGGGTTGATTTTGCTCTTATATTTTTTCCCTCCCTGACAATTTCACAGTTGTAATTATTAGTGATTACCAAGTACTGTTTGCTAATATAATTAGGTGTTTTTGTGACCAACAATATAGCACAGTTGCAATACTTTTGGTATTCCTTTTTTTTATATAGGAATAAGCAAAACTCTGTGAAAATTGCAATTTTATGATATTGTCTAGTTTTCATTTATTACCTAGTATACAAGCACTTGTCATTGTGATTTCCTCAGTGTGATGCACCACACTTTACAAGAATAAGCAAAATGTCACATTTCTGCTTGTAAATGACTATTATGGAGTTAAATTAGGGCACACACATGGCTTTTTTGTGAATGTTTTTTGTGGGTTATTTTTTTAAACATGCATAAAGTTCATACTTTACACTAAAAACAAACAGTTTTGTCAGGTCATCGGTCGGTTGCAATACAAGGAAAATGCGTAGTATATTTAAATGGGTTTTTGATTGCTCATTAAACACAAATGTCTGAAAGCATATTAAGGTAAGAAGACTAGTTATAGCAGATAGTTAACACAGTACAGAAGATGTCTAGCAAGACACCAGTAAAACCCTTATTGGATACAGTGACACATGGAACAGTTACTAAGGAGGCATTTCAAGAACAAAGCAAGGAAATTTCTCTAATGCAATACATTATAATTGCCATTAAATAAAGCCGTTTATCTATTTTAGTAACTTTCCTTTAAGAATACAGCGCTTAGCTTTGATGTAATTAATAACTGCTGTTTGATCAGTATACTTACAGACAGCACAGCGCTGCGTGGGAACTTCGTGTTTCTGCAGTGTTAGCAAATAACAGCTAATAGTTCATTAAAAGAAAATGCCCTGTACATTACCCTGCTGATATTTTAAGTAACAATATATGGGGACATTTTCTCTCTAAAGATTTAATATAAAACAATGAAATAAATTGAGACGGTTTTAAGTAAGTGATATGCCATAGATAGTACATAGTCGTGCTAAAGAAGAGGTATTGCTAATTTCATTAGCGTAAGATAAATTTTGATGTAACCAACCAATACATTCTATTTACTTGTATTTGTATTGACTACAAATCTTAGCATACATTAATATCTACAAATAAGCTGTAAACCCCAATCAAGGTGTCTTGTTACATTCAGAAAGTTGCAACACACTTGAGAGAGTGTAACACAATCAAAAAATACAAGTGGTTACAGAAAGTCATGTAAATGCTGAACTAGAGTCTGCTTGCTATGATCCTACCTGGCAGGCTTTAGCAATTTCCCAGGTACTGCACCAGTCACTTGGAGGGTGATCACATAGTAGCTGAGCTGAAGTACTCGCTAAGCACAAAGAAAAGAGAAGCACAGCACACTTCATTGTGTCTGATTCCAAAAGTGTAAGTAGAGCAAGCTATAGACGTAAGACCACACCTTGAAATCTCAGTCTCTTCCTGATACGCCCACACTAACTTCCCTGTCAAAAGAAAAGAAAAATAGAGGAGAAAATAACAAGAAAAATATATACATACAAGATGAAGTATTACAATTCACTGATTGTTATTGGAACAACCTGATCCATATTTGTTTGCTTTTTTTTTTTTTTTACTTGGAAAGGTTGACTTTAAAAATAGTTTAGAAATGAAAATTAAACATGAAATAAAAACAAATTTAACCTTGAGCAACCATTTTGCAATGCAAGGGATGCAAATTAATTTGATTTCTTTTGCATGCATGGAAAATACTTTACTTTTACACATAGAACTCAAATACTGTATAACTCTATGTCTAATCTATAAAATAGAGTTGAACTAAGAAACTTCACCTCTTAATTTTAATTCTGCTTTCACAGTATAAATCATGGTTGCCGACTTTTGGCAGCTTCTCTCCGAGAGATCCCGGAGAGAAGCTTGCGACGCTTGCAGGGGGCGGGGCTTAATGACGCGGTTTATGCAAATCGCGTCATTTGGCTCCGCCCCTGGCGCATACTGGCCCGTTTTGACTTGAAATAGGGGTCGGGATGGGGCTTGATGCCGCAGATTGCGTCATCAAGTCCCTTCCTGTGCCTATTAACACTAGTATACTAGTGTTGCTAGGCAAGGGGGCAGGATTAAGGCCGTGGTTTCAGTGAAACCACGGGCCTCAAGTCACTTGCGGGAGATTTGCTGGCTCTCCCGGGATACCGGGAGTACTGCCTGAATTTCGGGAGTCTCCCGGACATTCCGGGAGAGTCGGCAACCCTGGTATAAATTTGCCTTCCCTTGCAGTTAAACATGGTATTGCTCAGGTCTACATTTGCACTTAAAAAAAAAAAGTATATGTGCAGCTCTGGATCAGCCCCTTTGTCAAAATAAACAATTCTAGGATGATCGTTTTCAAGGTACTAGCATAAGGGACCATATTCACAGTTCAGAATGAGTTAGGTGCTGCCGGATCCACACCTAATTCACCCTTCCAGCCTCACAACCCACCCCCGTTTTCAGTAACAGTGAAAATTTTCCTTCTTAAGAAAGAATATACTCACGGAGATCCTTTTAGTTTGTTTATATTTAAGATAAACAAAGATCAAAAAAGATCAAATATATACAGGTATGTGTGTGGTTATATAGGGAATTGAGAAGGATGTTAGTTATGTTTATTGTGTAACAGTGTTTAACATATTAAAGCTGTCCAGGAATGAGGACAAGAACAATATTTGACATTTTCTATAGTCTTGTCCTTATCTTTGGGCAACAATGAGAGCTGGACTTATATG
This sequence comes from Limnodynastes dumerilii, assembly GCA_011038615.1. Taxonomy (NCBI): domain Eukaryota; kingdom Metazoa; phylum Chordata; class Amphibia; order Anura; family Limnodynastidae; genus Limnodynastes; species Limnodynastes dumerilii. The sequence continues at coordinate 86,197 of WWET01003966.1, read as the reverse complement.
AGTCTAGACGCCCTATTTATTTAATACTAACCGTAATATCATTTAATACCAGTCACCACTATACCACAAGGCAACAATCACACTGATCACTGCTAGACACAATACAGTGAACACATCAGTAACTGCGATAAACAATGAAGAGAGCCAACCATTGTCCATTATGTGCATTGCAGAGTCTACTGCATACCCTCCAACATTTTTTACTTAAAAATCGGTACACCTGGGGTGCGTGTCCATGAAGGGGTGTGGCTTGTCCAGAGAAGAGGCAGAGCTTTAATCTCTTTATTTTTCACCTTGTTATATGAGCTTACTATCAAAAATCATCATGTCACTGTGTCCCCTCAATATCCCCACTGTCTCTCCTGCCCGCCAGTATCCAAAATCATCATGTCACTGGGCCCCCTCAATATCCCCAATGTCTCCTCTGCCTCCTAATTATAAAAAAAAAAAATAGGAATTAAGAAAGAAAATTCTTTAGTGTAGAGAATACTTACCTGCTGCGTGCTCTTGCAGACTCCTCACACTGGAGCTGACATCTTCCCATCAGCGTTAGTGCACAGACAGACCAGACCGCAGAGGATCCTAGCTCCTGACACTTTCTTTCTCTTTAGACCATAGCGGAGCAGCGGCTCAGCAGAGTGCCAGGTGCTAAAGCAGACCGCAGAGGATCCTAGGTAAGTATGGGGGAGTTTTCTGGCTGACCACCGACTGTGCCATTATCGGTACAAGTCGGTACAGACTGTTAAAAAAAACTGTACTGTACCGGTTAAATCAGTACAGTTGGAGGGTATGCTACTGGTGACCACTTTACGCAATGCAAAAAGCCCACCAGTGACCACTACACACAATGCAGAGGATTCGCAAGTGACCTATATAAACAGAAACAGCCGTCAATACCATCGTGCCTCCGTGAATGGGAAACAGCATTACAGATTTGCAGTGCCCACTATACACTGCAGAATGCTAACTAGTGATCTCTATACATAAAAGTGTACAGGAGTGGCTACTATTCACTAAGGAGTGTATACCAGTAAACACTATACACTGCAGAGTGCACACCATTGACTTCTATACATTACATAGTGCACACCAGTGTCCCTATACAATACAGAGAACCTACCAGTTAAATGCACTGCAAAGTGAACACTAGTGACTCCAAAACATTACAGAGTGCATACAAGTGATCAAGAGTCCTGTATTAATACTAGATAGGGGCTGTTCAGCTGATTGCAGGTTGTTTACAAACAACATTTTTAATCAAGAATGAGAATGCTCCTCAACAATACTTCCAAGGTTGACATAGATATTTGCCTTTCCAAACTAACAAAATAAACCAGACTTTTAATAAAATAATGTCTCTCTTTTTAGCATTGTAATAATTATATATTTTTTGGGAAATAAATATATATTATTTATTTCCAGGCTCTACTTTGCATATATTGTGTCTATAATATATACAGCTTAGTAATAAGTATAACTATTATGAATTATTTTTATTGAACCAGAAACAAAAAAACAAGGGAATTTCCAAAAGTTCACAAAATGATTATGCAGTATTTGTTTTACATGTCACATGTCTTAATCTCACATATCCTCCGTAATGAACTTCCTCTTATTTTAGTTTTTGTAAATGGCTATATCTTATATTATATTGAATGGTTAGTTCATCCATAAATCTGTAACAAAATACCAGAATTTCATTTTTATATACCCAGGGATTTCCTTTTCAGAATCAGTCACTTTCACTTAATCCCGCTCTGGAGTAAAGAAAATCCTGTTTAAATCAAGTTATGACAAAAGGAGGGGATATAATATATCATTTCTGTATTTCTCATTCATCATATATTCCACCTACTGACTGTGCTGGGCTGCTTCTAAAATAATGCTTAATATAGATGGTCCCAGGGGCGTTTTAAAAAGTGAGGATTTGTGTTATGACACCACTGGAATTACCTTGTCTGAAGAACAAGGGTGGTCGCAGGAAGAGATGGGCGAGGTGCACCAGGGCGCGGAGTCTAGCAGGACCTGGTTCTTCGCTAGAGCCTCTAATGGTGAGGATAGTCCTGTGCGGCAGATTTACCCACAGGTCGCTGCCCCAGGGGCTCGCCCGGGAGAGGAAAAGAGTCTGGAAGTGGGGATGGGATAGAGATAAGGGAAAAGAGGAAGAAAGAGTTCCAGAAGGGACTGGGCTGACCAACTACGAATAACACTAAACAGTACTAACTGGGAAGACAAAACACAACTGACGCACCAACCAACATGTGAGACTCTCTCACTCTCTCACTCACACAGCGGGATTCCCCTAAGGGACACAGAAACAAGCATTCAAGAAAAGGAAGGGTTAACACCAAGAGGATATGAACAATGAGGGAGAGAGAGAGGGGAGATGAAACACTGAAGGGTCACTGGCAGGAACAGGGCAGGATAACAATTGGGCACTCAGAATCACAGAAAATATAGAAGAGAATGGCACAAGGCAAGAAGCAGGCAGAGCAATGGTAAGGAAGCTATAACCAGTGCATGTGTCTGGGGGAGAATGAGCTTTAAATGGTGAGTGACCAATCAGGAGCGGGCTGGGAGCGCGCCAAAGCAAGCAATAGGCTGGCGTCTTGGTTGCTGAGCAACGCACCCGATGCCAGCCCGACGGCCCGACCCAATATGCGTCCCTAGCAACCCATAGCCGCGAGCGCCGGGAGGCAGGGAGACCCAAGAAGAAGAAGCGCCGGATGGAGAGCAGAGGGATGCCGGAGGAGCCTGGCCGTCAAGACGATGCCGTTGCAAGGTGGGAAGGACTTCAGGGAATGAGGAGGTGGTAAGGTGAGGTTTTTAACAGTGCCGCAGCCCTGCAGCGCACCATGACATTACCCCCCCCCTTGACGAGGGGTTAAGGAACCCCTAAACGCAGGTTTCCTAGGAAATTTAGAATGAAATTTCTTAATCAGTCTGTCAGCATAAAGATTTTTGGCAGCCACTCATTCACGCTCCTCTGGGTCATAGCCCTGCCAGTGGACTAAATAGAACAGTTTCCCTCGAACTCTTCTAAAATCCAAAATATCCTCCACAATAAATTCTTCACTGCCATCGACAATGACCGGGGCTGGTCTGGAATAACCCTTAGGACAAAATCTGCTGGAACTTTTTAAAGGTTTTAGAAGGGAGGCGTGAAAGGTATTAGGAATACACATGCAGGTAGTTTAAGACGAAAGGCAATGGGATTGATTCTGCGGATAATGAGAAAAGGTCCAACGAAGCAAGGTCCTAGCTTCAGAGAAGTTTGACAGAGATGAATATTTTTTGTAGACAGCCAGATTCTGTAACCAACTTTGAACTTGCATGGAGAACGACGTTGATCAATTCTGGTTTTAGAAATAAGTGCTGACTTGACAAGAGCCTTTCTGATCTTACTCCAGAGGGACTTAAAATGGTTCACAGAATGCATCATGTTGGGGTCAGGAGACTGTTCAGGAAGAAATAACGAGTTGGCTCGAGGGTGAAAACCTGACAGAAATACGGAGAGACCTTGGTGGAGGAATGAGTGAAATTATTATATGCAAACTCAGCAAAAGGTAAGTTATTGGCCCAATTTTTCTGGGAGGTGGAGGAAAAACAGTGTAATTATTGTTCCAGGATTTGATTCACCCTCTCTGTCCATCCATTAGATTGAGGGTGGTAGCCTGATGAGAAACTAAGTTTAATGCGCAAAAGATTACAGAAAGCCTTCCAAAACCTAGCCACGAACTGGGAACCTCGGTCAGAAACAATCTCCCAGGGTAAATCATGCAATGTAAAGATGTGTTTGAGGAAAAGCTCAGCTAACGTCCTGGCAGAGGGCAACTTAGGAAGAGGAATAAAATGAGCCATTTTACTAAATCTGTCAATGACCACCCAGATGCTGGTGCAACCGAGGGAGTTGGGGAGGTCAGTGACAAAGTCCATGGAAATATGAGTCCATGGACAGCTGGGAACAGACAAGGGGTGGAGAGGGCCAATTTGAGAACACCTGGGGGACTTGTTCTGAGCACAGACAGTGCAGGAATGAACAAATTCTTCCACATCTCTAGACATGGATGGCCACTAAACCATTCTGCTGAGTAATGAGTAAGTCCTTTGAATGCCAAAATGACCTGCGGATATTGATGCATGACATTCCAGAAGAACGGCCTTCCTGAGAGAAATAGGAACAAACAAATGGTTAAGTGGTTTACTACTGGGACTGTTGAACCTTCATGAGTTGGGAGTGTAGATCCTGAGTAAAACTGGCAATGATGGCTGTAGAAGGAATGATGGGAAGCGGACACAAAGAAGACTACCCTTCAGAGAGAAAGGACCAGGAGAGGGCATCTGCCCGTCGATTGAGAGAGCCAGGACGATAAGTAATCGAGAACGAAAATCTGGTGAAGAATAATGCCCAGTGAACTTGACAAGGATTTAGTCTCTTAGCACATTCAATGAAGGCCAAATTTGTATGATCAGTAAAATTTTTGAGAACAGTAATATTGTGATTAGCCCCTTCCAGCCAGTGTCTCCATTCCTCAAAGGCCAACTTGATGACCAATAATTCACGATTGCCATAATGTCATAATTCCTTTGAGCAGAAGAAAATTTCTTAGATATGTAAGCGCAAGGATACAAACGATTGTCAGAAGGGTTGAGTTGAGAAAGGACGGCTCCAGCGCCCACATCAGAGGCATCAACTTCGACAACAAAGGGTCGGTCAGGATTTGAATGATGGAGAATAGGGGCCATGATAAAAGCAATCTTGAGGCTCTTGAACGACTCCACAGCTTTGTTCAGCCAGTTGCCCGTGTCCGCACCTTTCTTGGTTAAATCAGAGATTGGAGTCACTAAGACAGAAAATTCCTGAACAAAACGTCTGTAGTAGTTGGCAAAACCAAGAAATCTTTGGATAGCTGTAAGATCAGTAGGTTGGGCCCAGTCGAGGATGGCCTGTACTTTAGCAGGGTCCATAGCAAGACCTTGCGGAGTAATGAGATAACCCAGGAAGAGCACCTTCAAAACTTGAAACTCGCATTTGTCCAATTTAGCATAAAGCTGGTTTTCACTGAGTTTTTGTAGAACCTGGCACACGTTCTACAGAAACGTGAATAAATCAATATATCGTCCAGATAGACAATCACAAAAGAGCCAAAGAAATCTCTTAAAACGTCATTGATCAGATCTTGGAAAACTGCCGCCCCAAAGACCAAAGGGCACAACTAGATATTCATAGTGCCCGGTCTGAGTATTGAAGGCTGTTTTCCATTTGTCACCTTTACAAATACTAATTAAATTGTAAGCGCCACGAAGGTCGATCTTGGAATAAATGACGGCATCTTTAAGCCTATCAAACAGATCAGAGATGAGTGGAATGGTATACTTGTTTTTGACAGTAATCTTGTTCAAATCTCTGTAGTCAATACAGGGACGAAGAGTTCAATTGACCCATGGGGGAGCGGAAAGGATGAATAAAACCTTTCTGCAGGCTCTCCTTGATGTAGTCATCCATAGCTTTGCTTTCAGGAATAGACAGTGAAAACAATCTTTCCTTAGGGTAGGCAGCACCGGGTACCAATTCGATGGCACAGTCAAATGGGCGATGAGGTGGAAGCTTGTTGACTTCAGTCTTGGAGAATACGTCCACGAAGTCTAGATATTGAGGTGTAATAGACGGCTCTCAATGGAGATGGTACGAGAGTGAGGCAGGAATTGCAGGAGTCCCTCCAACGAATAATCTCACCCTTACACCAATCAATTTCTGGATTGTGCTTAGAAAGCCAGGGATGACCCAAGACCACTTTGGCTGCAGGGGACGAAAAGATGAGGAACTGAATAATCGCTGAAGAGGTTCTGAGATTCGAGAAATTCGATCCTCAGGAAGAGGATCTCCATTGAGGATGCAAGCGATGATGGGTGGAGAGAGAGAGAGGCTGAATACAGATCCCCCATTGATTAGCAGTGGCATAGTCCAGAAAGTTCCCGGCTGCCCCACTATCCACAAAAGCCTGGATTTTAATGGAAGAACTATTAGTCTTCAAAAGAACAGGTAAAAATAAAGAGTTTACAGAGGAGAAGAGATTCAAGCCCAGATGGATTTCCTCCACATTCATCTGGTGAGGTTGTTTCCTGAAGACTTCACCTTCTTCGGGCAGCGATCAGCCATGTGGGCCTTGCCACCACAATACAAACAAAGACCTAGTGAGCGAAGATGGTCCTTCTCTAGCTTGGAGAGGCGAAAGGAGCCGATCTGCATAGGCTCATCTTTGACAGGAGAAGCAAAGGTGGGTGGTGGAGGCAAGGTGGGAGGAAACAAGACGACGTTCCTTGAAGTGGCGGTCAATCTTGATGACCAGTGTCATCAGATCCTCTAGGTTCTGAGGTGACGGATATTGGACCAGGGCGTCCTTGATATGTTCTGCCAAACCTAAGCGGAACTGCGAACGGAGGGCTGGATCATTCCATTGACAGAGAATAGCCCAGATGCAAAATTCTCCAGCGTATTCCTCACTTGACCTTCGGCCCTGACGAAGAGAACGGATTCTGGCCTCCGTGGAAGTTTCTTGATCAGGATCATCATAATTGACTCCCATGGCTGCAAAGAAACTGTCCACCGACTGTCGTGCCGGATGATTGAGATCCAAGGAAAAAGCCCAGGATTGGGATTCCCCTTGGAGGAGAGAAACGATGAGTCCTACCCTCTGGAATTCAGAGCCTGACGAAGTGGGTCGTAGTTGGAAATAGAGGAGACAACTGTTCTTAAAGAGGCGGTATGCAGAACGATCTCCAGAAAAGCGGTCTGGCAGTGGAGCTTTGACATCCTATACAGGAGCGGGAGGCTCAGCCTGGGGCGAAGGGCAGCGATCGTCTGATCCTGGGATTCCACCTAGTGGTAAGGTTTTGAACCATCTGACCCAAGTGGGAAACCTGGGTAATTAAAGCTCTGATGGCTTCCGAAGCTGCGGGATCCATATTGTGATTGGAAGGGTGAGGAGACACTGGGGAGCAAGAAAATCTTCAGGGCAGCGGATAGATATATGCAGATCTTGATGGGTATTTCCTTTTTATATATATAATGGCCGGTTATAATGTTATGACACCACTTGAATTACCTTGTCTGAAGAACCAGGGTGGTCGCAGGAAGAGACGGGCAAGGTGCACCAGGGCGCGGAGTCTAGCAGGACCTGGTTCTTCGCTAGAGCCTCTAATGGTGAGGATAGTCCTGTGCGGCAGATTTACCCACAGGTCGCTGCCCCAGGGGCTCGCCCGGGAGAGGAAAAATAGTCTGGAAGAGAGGCAGTGGGGATGGGAGAGAGATAAGGGAAAAGAGGAAGAAAGAGTTCCAGAAGGGACTGGGCTGACCAACAACGAATAACACTAAAAAGTACTAACTGGGAAGACAAAACACAACTGACGCACCAACCAACAAGGTTGGTATTTTCTGTTTCCCTCTCTTTTTGAAATAATACCTGCACTTTATGAATTGACGGGGATAATAGACTGCTTGGCTCCTGTTGAAGAGGAAAGAGCGCTTTCATTTGGGACTTCAACCTTTTTTCTCTATCCGATTACTGCAAAACCGGAGGTGGACTGTTTTTTTCTGTGTTGTCCCTGGCAATATTCCCGTGTGCAGGGTTCAGTTCAACATTGTAAAATATCTATTTATAGTATATACAAATAAAATGATAGTGTTGATAATTGTATTGCTTAATTGTTGTAATTTCAATGTATCTATATATAAAGTCTTATTCAGACATGTTATCCCACATTATTTTCATCTATGAAAATTTATAGCTTTTATATTGTAAAATATTTACTTTAATATTAGAAACAATAGGACCCAATTCAATGATCTGATTTAGCTGTGTTAGGATCACACTCTGACCTAAATTTACTAGTTAAATCCTTCCAGCACTTTCCATAGGTTCTACCAATTTGCTCCTTCCTATTCCAAGCATGAGTACAGATATTAGTTCCATTCTAACTCTGTATTAGAATTTGGCACATTTTCCCCCCAGAACATGACCCTGAGGTCCTTGTTCAAACACCCTAGGGGCTGTACTCAGGGCCATCTTAATAATATTGTAGGCCCTGGGCAAAAGCAATGCATAGGGGCCTCTACCAACACATTTATGGGAATAAAAATGCCCCTACCTGTGCAACAGCCAAAACTGATGCAATCTTTCTGTGCCAGGATGCTACCAGTCCTTAATGGAGGGGACACCATTGGGTTCACTTCATACAGTCTCTCTCTTTGATTCTTGGGGCCAGATTTACTAAGCTGCGAAAAACTAAAAGTGGCGATGTTGCCTATAGCAGATTCTAGCTCTTACTTTCCTATTACATACTAAAAAATGTCAGCTAAAATCTGATTAGTTGCTATGGGCAACATCTCCACGTTTACATTCCTGCAGCTTAGTAAATCTGGCCCTTGGTGTCTTTTTGCTTGACCTGACGTGAAGTCTCTGGTGGCTGTACTTTGTGTTGTTTCACATCTTCTTTCTTGGTTGCACTGTACTGGACTCCTCTCTAGGTTTGCCAAAGGGTGTACTTGCTTTAACACTATATTTCACTAAACAAGGTGCATGGCACACACTAGTTTAGATAATATCAAGTACAAATTTTACATATGGGGAAACAAGGCTCACAAGCTTTTGGTTGCCATATCCAGGCCAAGGCGCAAACACTTCCATATCACTTGCATCAGACACCGGCACACTAACCAGACTCTCTTTCGTACTGAGGACATTTTATCACAATTTACTGAATACTATGCTGACCTCTACACAGCACCCCCAAACAATCAACTTCTCCATAACCAGATACTGGGGGATGCACAGCTGCCCAAACTTACTTTGGTACAGGACTAGGTATTAATTCCAGATATTACTTCAGATGAAATAAATGCAGCTATTTCTGGTCTCCATTTACATAAGGCCCCGGGGTCAGATGGCCTCACAGGAGAGCATTATAAGTTACTGCAGCAGGAGATAATCCCCACTCTTTCATAACTCTTCAGAGGGACCACCCTCAATACTCTTTATTTAACAATGCATACACTACACTTCTTCTCAAGCCAGGTAAAGATCCGGCACTGGTAGATTCATGCCATTATATCTCCCTATTGAATGTAGATTTTAAACTGTTGTACAAAATTATTGCCACCAGGTTGCAGAGTATTCTGGCCAATTATTATCATCAGCACTGCAATCTGCAGACTCGAGCAATATGTTGCTCAGCTTGGACACACTCAAGGCATTTGACACGGTTGCTTGGCGAAAATTATAAATGGTCTTGCTTTTAAGACAGTTTGATATATCTTCCATTAATTTGATAGTTTTTTTCTACAATAATCCCTCTACATCTTTACTAATCAATGGCACTAAGGGAACAGTGCCAATAAGGGATAATAATGGAGAGGGGTACGCATCAGGATTGCCCCCTTTCTCCCTTACTGTTCAACCTCTGCACAGAACTGCTCCTGCGTATACTACAGTCCTGGTTGATATTTCAGGGCATTAAAAAGGGCCTTGCGGAAATTAAACCATCAGCATTTGCCCATTATGTACTCCTATATATCTCCAATCCATGCTCATCTCTTGGTCCCATCCTTGATAAAATGAAGGAATTTGGTAATGTTTCAGGGTTTTGGGTAAATATGGGGCACTCTATTTAAAAAAAGGTACCCCCTTTGAGATGGGCTGCACAAATTTCGCTGTATTGAATGCATCATCATATAAAATATTTGGGAATCAAACTTACAAAAAAGTTAACATTTATATGTGGCCAACATCTCTAGTGCTTTGCGAGAAATATTGTCTGAGCTGGAGGGCTGTAAACATCTGGCTCATTTCTTTCTAGGTAGGACAAGCTTAATAAAGATGATCTCCTTCCCCAGACTACAAGTCCTGTCTCTTCTTATTAAGACTAGAGATGTCCAATGCCTTAAGTTACTATGTTGCAAATTCATTTGGGGGGGGGGAAGACCAAGGGATTAGTTAAACTCCAGCAACCTAAAAACAAAGGGGGATCAATTTTCCAAACATCTAACTAAACATGACTGGCTGCATAGTCAACATATTTACACAAATATTACAATATAGAGTGGTTTTCTTTCAGAAAAGTGATTGTTGAGCTTTCTTCACTGATATGATCAGGTGATCTCACAGGAAAACCCACTACTATGGACAATACGTAAATTCTGGCACATCTTAAGACACAAACATGCACTTAATGCATATAAGTCTGTATTTTTCCTATTTACAGGCAATCCTGACTTTTGGGAGGGTGTTTCAGACTATCCCTTCACAAGGTGGAAATCGGATGGCTTAAGGTCAGTAGGTGACCTGATAGTCAGGAAAAAACATTATACCTTTTTGCAGGCAAGGAAGAATCTCCCATTTTAAGCTAGTTACCCAGTAGCTTTCCTACAAGCCCAACACTATACCAGTGTGGTTCTTAAGGACCTCTTATCATGGACTGACTTGGTTTGGTATCCACTTTGGGTTACCAGGGACATGATAGGGTTTCAGCGTGATGTTGGAAACTAGAGGGTTTGATATGTGATCTATTTATGTGTTAGTGGACAAAGAGTTAAGATACACGGTAAGGCTTAACTGGACTGGACAAGGCAGGCTTGGCTGAACTGGACTTGACCAGACCTGTATTAGACTTGATCAGCTTTGCTGGACTTGACTTATACATAGTTACATAGTTGATGAGGTTGAAAAAAGACAACAGTCCATCAAGTTTAACCTGTTTTGGATCTCCTGCGATCCCTATCTTTATATTGGAAGTTAATCCATATAAAGCAACCTCAAAACTGTTGCAATCCTAAGATAAATAAATACATACATTTCTACCTTGCTCCACTACTGTCCTTTATTTAAATTAGCGGTCCTGGTAACCCTGAATGTCCTTTTCTGCTAAAAATGTATCTAATCCTTTCTTAAACATATCCAGTGAATCTGCCATCACAACCTTTTCTGGCAGTGAATTCCACATCCTGACTGCCCTTACTGTGAAGAACCCTTTCCTGGCAGT